>DF242261.1:13191-33743 GCA_000507305.1 Breviolum minutum Mf 1.05b.01 | reverse complement strand
ACCAGAGGACCAAAAAAAAAAAATGACAAAAAAAAAAAAAAATCCCCAAAAAAATACCTCCCCTTTTCCTTATCATGTGTGCCGATTCAACTAGCAGACTTCATGTCAAGGTTTTCAAACATACCGGAGATCAAATGAGATCGGTATGTATCTGTTGAGGTAACTGCATCATTGACTTACAGATGATTTAACTAGTTTTCTTCTGTTCTGTGGCAACACTTTCCTATCTTTACTTGGGTAGTTGGGGTGAGCAGAAACGTCTTGGAACGTTTTTGGGTCGAAAAAAATGCTTCACTGGCGGTTTGGCCGCTTCGAGGAGCCAACAAACATGATCAATGGAATCATGCCGGTGGTTTTGCCACAACCATTTCTACAAGTCTCTCTTTGAAGATGCAACCTCAGTTCAGGATTGACTGACTGATTGACTGCCCGGTGCCTGGGTTCCGAACCCCCCAAATGCCGGGTTAGGCGCCCATGCCAATGGCATTCTGAGGCTTAGGATTTGGCGTTTTGGCCCAATCCAAGGCATCAGCATCTCTTGAGTAGGGACCCCTTAAACTCGGTCGGCTGGTAGCCGGTGGCTCTTGGGCGGTCCCAATTTTTTGAACCCTGCGATTCATCCGCATACTGTCACATACTCATACTGGTGAAAGCTGACCAGAGTATAATATTTGCAAAGGCTGGCTTGGCTACTCGGCCCAGCATTGCCAGGTGACACTTCCAAAATTCATTCTTCTTTTGTTAGGGAGTCTTGGTGAAATGGGTGGCCTTGCCACGGAATCACGAATCATTGCACTTTTTGGGAGAAGGAATTTTGATTAGAACCCATTTGTGTGTGTGCTCTCTGTTCGTTGCTGGTGATGAATGCGAACTGACTCCCTGCATGAACCCCACATCAATTGGCCAGACTGCAAGACTCGCAAGACATTGAACTAACACAAGTGTTTGTCCTTCCGGCACGGCAAAAGTTGTTCAATGCGTTGCTCATTCCTGCTCTGAACTGGAACAGTCAACATGATTGTAGAGATAGGATTCCTGGAATCCTTAGCACAGTAACATCAGCCACCCAAGAATCTTGCCAGCTCAAGGTTTGAGGTGTCTGCCAAGCTCAAGCTTTCTCGGCTTTCAACATTGCGGAGGAGAAACTCTTCATTGATCTGACCTTTTGACGAGGATGGAAACTGGCAAGAGAATGGTTGTCTCACTGTGGTCACTGGCGGACACCTGCATGTGTTCCCTGTCTTCAGTACTGGTGACCGATATGAACTGGATTGCTGCATGAACCCCACATCAATTGGCAAGACTGGCAAGACATTGAACTAGCACAGGTGCTTGTATTCTTCCGGCACGGCAATAGTTGTTCAATGCTCTGCTCATTCCTGCTCTGAACTGGAACAGGCAACATGATGGTAGCGACAGGATTCCTGGAATCCTTAGCACAGCAGCATCAGCAAAAGCTGTTCGAGCTGTGCCGATTGGTGTCGCGAATCGGAACTCAGCCCTGAAGACATTGTTGTTCACGTGAACGTCGTGAGGGCGAACCAATGATGCAGTAACTGAAGTGTTTGAGGCAGTGTTTTCCTTGCATATTTTTCTTCGTGCAAATTCATCAATGTTGTGCGGACAATCACAAGCGCATTTTAAGGATTTGAGTCACATAAGAAACAGACCACATGGGAATATGGTCGTTGCGGCCAAATGTGGACGGCATAACCCATGCAGTCCAAATGGTTCAGTGGGAAGTGTCGCCATGGGCAAACTTTGGCCTTTCGGACTTATGCCTGCACAAACCTTCAGAAATCTTGAAAACGTAAAACCACTAACCTTTGTAAAACTTTGTTCACTAGAAACAAATCCAGAGTTCTGGTTTCAAATGTGGGTTTTGCAGTGCCTGAACTCGGGAACTGATCACTGAATCACTGATGTCAAACCACTTCCCCAATTGTGACTCAACACACAAAGGATGCGAACTACAAACTCATTACTACTTAGGCTTCAGTTCCCTAGAGCCAAATGCCACGGTTTTGACTTGCACAAACTCCTATGTTCTTCATTTTTTCAAACAGTAATATACATTTGCAGCATAGCAACAATTACAGTACTCGTATATATTGTAACATATACAATCATAGCACGTATTAACACCTCTTACTTCAAATGTCCTAGGAGATTTTAAAGGGTGATGTGAAGAATTCATTTTCACAAAAACTCATGACTAGTGTATCATACTGTTGGAAAAAATCCTGTAGCACCTGGGATAAACCCTGTAAATAATGGGATAATCATGGATAATCTGCCTATCAATTGGTGCAGGACTTTCAACAGTATCTTGCGGACCCTTTTCATTTCACAATGATTTTGAGAGTCGAGAGCGCGCTGCCAATTCCGCTTTGAGGTGCCTCCCATCTTTGAGAGGTTAGACTCTCAGAATCGAATGAAGGAAACAAATCTGACCTTCCTGGGGACTAACCTGTCCCCTCCCAAACTGGTTGAAAAAAAAAACTTTTGAATAGGGATACTAATGATGGAAGAAATCCTGCACCAGTTGATGTTGGTACTTTATCCCATTATTTGCAGGGTTTTATACATCCCAAGTGGTGCAGGAGTTTTTTCCATCAACAGTATGTCAAAGGACCCTTTTGAGTGTTTTTTTTGCAAATCCACATCGTGAACTCAAAGATTCCTCGCCTGATTTGTTTGCTTTGCACTTCCAACCTTTGCTGCAAAAAGCCAACCATCTCCGTGAGACCTGACAGTTGACACAGCAGAACTCCCGGGTGTTTTTTTCGCGGCTGAAAAGCGGGGAAAAATTCTGAGCTTTCAACAGAAGGCAGTCTCCATCTCTCTTGGAGGCCTCCAAGGGTCCTAGGTCTTCCACTTGGTCCAATTAGATTCCCCACCCCCTTTCCTGGACATAAATGCTGGTGTCACCCTGAACACCCCTTGGTATGAAAACCCATAATGAAGAACATCCAAGGATACTCCCTAAAGTATAGTTCTTTCCGCAACATCCTACCATATCCTACCGTTGTTGATTCAATAGATATTATTTCTCTAAAATCTATCATGATATAAAAAGCACAAGTTCACCAACACTGAAATCAAAAAGGCACCAACCCCAACCGCTTCACCATTTTTCGTCCAACACATCGATCGATAAATCCACGAATTTCCCAAACGACGAGTTGCAGCTGCTCCAGGTTTTTCCAATGCGGCAGCTGCAGCTGCTTGGTGCCAGGCCTTGGAGGGAGAACCTATGAAAAACAATAGTTGGCGTGTAAACCACCCATGAATTGTTTAGGAAATGTACCCAATATGTACCAATTTCTCAAAGCAAAGATACGTTATAGAGATTGTTCATGATTTTTCTTCGTAAATGGCTGCATTATCTTTTAACCATAATAATAATAATATAGGCATAGGTAAATATACAGTACCAATTTTCTTCGCATCAGCTCATTTGTACCTTCCATTTGAGCTAATTCAGCAGCAAACAGAAGAAAAACGAACACATCACACAGGTATGTATGATAAGATTCTGATGTGCACATGTGTGCATCCGTAAATTGCCTCTGTACTAGGATTACTAGGATAATGATGATATCCTGGCATATCATGGCGAATTACATCTGCACCAACCTGCATCATCACAGCTTCCTCCCCCAGCAATTCTCTTGGATTTCCAGCTGCAGATGCCAACTGCTGGTTTGCAGCAGAACTTTGACCAGCTAAATAGTCCTAGCGCATCAGTGAAACTTTCACCTCCCTCAATTCCCTTTCCCTGACTCTATCTCACTGTTCTTGCTTGAAACGCCCTTTGCTGTGAGATGTGGGTAAGTCTGTCCAGCGGAGGACCACTTTCTGCAAGTTTCTTTGCTAGTTGCTGCAGCAACAGTTGATAGGCATCCTTGGAAAGCTGTCAAAACATCATAAATATCTTCCGTAACTTTTGAGGAATATTAAAATGCTCAGGCACGGGCTGCCGGTATGTGGCTTGCCTCCTGGAAATGCAGGACATTTCCAGGTACAATGAAGATATGTGTAGATATGTTAAAATCCATGGAAATCCCCAAACTCTGCTCATGCAACTTCACTGACCCACTCCTTTTTGGATAGCTGTGAAGGGCTTGCAAAGGCATCTGCCCCTGTGTCGACAGTCGTCATGTGTAATTTTGACAACTTCATCCTAATGAAGGCAATGTCACAACAAGAGCCTTCCACAGCTGTTGGTGGTTGCGGTGAAAACCTGACGTTTCAAACAGATTGAGCATGCACATCTAATCCGCCCACATCTCATCGGTTTTTCAGCAATGAAACTTTTAAGGCAGCCGCTCAGTAACTTTGACTGTAGGGAGATATGATGCAAGCAGTGTTGACCTTAGCCATGACAAAATGTGGTCATTGAAGTCATCGTTCAAATATCTTTCAGTACTTTTAAATATCTTTAAGTCAACTGCTTCCATTTGATTGCATCACCACCATCACATTGGGGAGCGTGTCTTAGATACTGCACATATTCTTTTGCAACTATTTGCACCTGACATTATCTGAGATGTTTGCGCATTCAACCAAGAAAACCCAACCCTGTACTCTTGTAACAATAAACACTGCACCACCATTAAGTAGAAAAAACACATCATTGCCAGTTTCCCACTATTTTCAATGTTTTTTGAATATCTGTCTTAGCTATGTTAATGTCAAACAAAATGTGGGTGTTTCCAAAAATAATCCATTCTTTTTGTGGGTTTTCCATTATAAACCATCCATTTTGGGGTACCCCTCGTTCCCATCAATCTCCAAAGGCTTTGTTTACGTCGGGTCCCCAAACGGCTCTGGTTGAACTTCCAAAGCTGATCGACCAGCTAGCTCTGGTCGCTCCATCCTGGTGGGTTCAAGTCGATCAACAAAAAGAGACTATCAATCATAGGATAACTTGACATCACCATAGATCATCTTGAAGTATTTTGCTTATCAAAAAATCTATCAGAAGGTGTGATGGCGTTTTGATGCATGATATCATTATATAGCATTCCTCATAATATGATCCTCTATAATTATCAGGGTCAATGATCGTTCGTCATAAGATTCTCATTTTTTAACCTCGTCATCATTCCCAATTTGTGTTAACATTTCCAGTCAACAAGTCGTTGCTCCTTGGCGGCTCCAGTAGCGATGGGCTCCCTTTGACTTGAGATTCGCGAGATCTCTGCAGGGCGTACCTCACAACCACTCAAAACTGAGGAACTGTTCCAAATTTTTTGGTTTTTCAACCAATGATTAGTTGGTTTATAATAAGTTAGATCTGGTTGGTGGTTTGAGGTTATTCAACACAGGATTTGGACTAATGTCACCTCTCTAACGGGAAAAAAATACAGCGAAACGACAAAGTCATCACTCGCCCGTCTCTTTTCAGACTCCCCAATGTAAACGCAGGATTCAATATGTCATCTCTTTGTCATCTCTTATGGTTCTGCCCACTCTAAACGCACACGCCACTAGACCCAAAATTCTTTAAAATTTTGAAAAATTTCATTGGACCAGTCCATTCTGCATGGTAAGAAGCAGGAAAAAGCAGTGTTCTGTCTTAATTTTTTGCTGCACTTTGCAATGTACTCGCGGCACGGAGACTATATACCTCGAACCTTCGAAATTATCACTGGATTTGTCCAATCTGCATGGCAAGGCAACAAGAAGAGTTGTGCTTGAGTCTAGTATTGCACAGCACTTCCCAATGGATTCGCAATAGAACCCGATACTGTTGAAATTTTGCCTGGATATGTCTAATCTGCATGGCGGGGCAGCAGCAAGCATTGTGCTTGAGTCGAGTTTGGCACAGCACTTGTCAATGTAACCGCGCAAGCCACTAAACGCAGGATTTGCTTATCGCAAGATGTCATACCTCATCTCTTTTTCAGTCTTATGATATGGCTCCCTCCACTGTGATCGCACATTCCACTATCCACTCGAAAATCTTCAAAATTTCAGATTCATTGGACAAGTCCAATCTGCATGGTAGGGCTGCAGAAAGAACAGTGCTTTCATTGATAACAGCGCCGCTTTGCAATGTAATCCTGGCACGGAGACCAATACAGTAGAATAAAACCCTAACTTTATTGCAATTATGTCTGGGTGCGAACGAGGTAGGCGAACGAGGTGCGAACGAGGTATCGAAATTCATCCTACCAACAGAGCCACCACCACCTCCACCAGCACCAGCAGCACCAACCAGCACCAACAGAACCACCAGCACCAACACAAAGACCAGCACAACCAGCACCATCGTCTCTAGCAGCAGTACCACCACCAGCACCAGCGCCACATGCAGGAATCTGCTCTGTACATGTCAGTATGTATGCGCAAGATTCAAAAATTTACAGTTACGTACTGCAAAGCAAAAACATGCTGGCACGCAGGTTCTTGCATCTACACATGTTTGAAATGCTTCCCCTTGTTCGATACACAGCACACAAACAAACATGCATACACAAGCAAATTGCGAGAATGCAAACACTAGAGAATTGGAAGTGGAAAAGGAACAAAGTGTTGCGCACAACACTAATATGATATATAAACTACAAAAGTATATGCAGAAAGTCACCCAAATACTGCGGACACGCAGACTGATACGACTCCCCCCCGAGCGACGCGACTTAAAGCGACCCTGGTAAAGTAAAACACAAACTAAACGCAGCATGCACTTGACCAGTAGGCCCACTAGCTAAGTGTAGACCAGCAACTAAACGCTACATTCATCGTATTCCATCTCTAATTTCTAAGGTTGACTCAAATGATGCATTTAGTATGCAGGGTGCTCAAAAGAGACGACATCTGAAAAATGCTCTCCCCATAGGCACGGCTACAAAAACATGAAATGAGAGACGACTTTGTCTTTTGACTGTATGGGATCAGAAGAAAACACCAAGCGAAACAACCATCCTTATCCACCAACATTCCACCAACTAACCATTCACTGACTATTTTCAATTTGTTTTTCATGTGAGCAGTGATCAAAACCCTTGTGACATTCCATGAAATAGTGGTTTGTTAATAGGGATTCTTTTAATGGCTTGTTATAATCCCCATATAGCAGGGTATAACCCCCTATATAACTAAAAGCTGCTTAATGTACCACGCCTTCAGACGACTTCCGCAAAGGCGCCATTCCACATTTCTCCCACTGTAATTGCGCACATGTGTACGCGTCGAAACGCCGAAACCATTGCAAATACGATGCAATTTTTCACTTCAACTTCCTTTTTTCGACACATTGCAATTTTCTCTGCGAGGGGCATCATTTTTGTGCTTGGAGCAGGGTCATCTTCTGGAATCTCTTCCGTGTAGAGTTTTGGGGACGCGGATTAGTTCGTTTTTTTGGTTTGCACACGTTCCGGTGGGAGTGGGGATGTGATGACCTTGCGTGAGCACACATGGCGGATGCTACGCCAGCATGTTGCTGGTCTACGTTTGCACACGTTCCGGATGTTACGCAAGACATGGGGTTGGGCGGGTCGGGTGGGGTGGGGGTGGGGATGTGATGACGTTCCTTGCGCGAGCAGGATGCTAATCCTGGCTTCTGGAACCACACACTGAACATTGCGGCTTGCGGAAGCCTTTGCCTCGTTTGGTCATGCTAGACCTTGAATACAAATTCAAACAGGTTTGTCTCTTACATGAAAGGCCTCTACGCATGATTGTGAGTATCGAATCACGTGAGAAAGCCTGGACGTGAAATGTGACACCAGCATCAATCATTTGATGGATACAGAATCTGAATTTTCACCCTGGGACCTTGGTAAGGCTCACATCTTACTGTCAACAACTCAAAAAGCTGCAAAAAAAACCGGCTGTGGGTGCAAAAAACACAAAAACGTGCAAGTCAACTAAAGGCGTGGCGCCAACTAAAAAATGTTGTGGGTTTTCATAGCTCACATGACCACATGTGGAATGACTTCGCACAAGATTTGGAATGGCTTCTTATAATCCCTATGCCAGTGTATTATAAGTGGGTAGTACAGTATAACGCGTAGAACCCCCTAAAACTCCAACCAAACTGTTGAGGGCACTCCTCATGTGTTTTCCAAAAGTCTGGAGTTCCTCGAGCCGGTGACGCCTTCCGCGATGATGAGATGGATGTTCCCCCAAAAAAATGGTGGTTGAACCAACCCCTTTGAAAAATATGAGTCAAAGTGGGTTCATCTTCCCTGGTTAAACATGAAAAATATTTGAGTTGCCACCACCGAGTTATTGGTGTAACAAAAAAATGGTGGTGCAACAAAACAATTTGGTGCGACAGAATTTCGATCATCAAACACCCCATGAAAATATGCTTGATGATATTGATAACTATTCTGAGCGTGTAGGTCATGAATCAGACTCTCAAAAATATGGAGGCCAAAACTCCCTTTCAAACATCTCGTTAAACCTGAAATTGCCATGTGCAAACAATGCGGAGTTTCGTCATATGAGCGCCTTTGGTCGTGGCTGCAGTGGTTTTGGTTCTAAGCCTTTGTTGGTGGGTCAGCTTTGGCCAACGCAAAGCAGATCACAAGACATCTAAGCAACATAGAACATAGATAGATAGAGAAAGAGAAAGTTAGATAGAAATAGATAGAAAGAGAAATAGACAAATAGGAGATAGAAAGAAGATATCATACACCTAAATAAGCCGATTAGTGACCAAATGCATATACATACAACAATCATCTTATTGTATTCTCAATATGTTTGTATAAATACATATCACCAAAAACATTTTGGGTCATCTGCACATTCTCCAAACGTCCGATCTGAGGATCTATCTCCATAGTGGCACAGCTGGAGATGTCATGGCCTCGGATCTGCCAGTTTTGGTAACTGAGCAGCAAGATGTGACTAGCTGAGCACACGACAACCACAGGTTCATTGACAACCTCAGTGGAAATTCGGCGATCTCCAAACAAATAAGACTTTTTTCAGGCTTTCTGAAGACTTCGGCTCAAAAGATTTTCAAAGTGGTCAACACTTACTATGTTTATATCATTTTGTATCTATACATCTGTATCATGTGGTTCTCAACCTAAGATATCATCTGTATAGACTTTTCAGCATGATCTCATACTCATGTCTTATTAATCTCATCATAAAATCAAGACTCATGTCATAGTGTCAGCATGATTCCTTTGTCATATCATAATATCATGTTCATTAGAAAAAAGCAGATCATCCCATATCCCAAGGCTGCCACTGGTGAAAGCACCTCCTTAACTCCATTGAAAGGACTTCCCATAGAGTGCTCTGAAAGTCGTACCACCGGCAGTGAAGACACCACCTGGGCTGTTTTAATGTTGGCTTCATCCGTACAATTGTAATATATAATTATTGGTTGGAGAGGATATCCTAAAACTCAACGCAGAAATAAGGGATTAGAAAGAGAGACGTGTCGGGATGGCAAGCAGGCCGATGGATGGAAGGATGTATGGACAAACGCAGGAGATAGATAGATATGTAGGCACAGTAGATAGCAGACAAATACGGTAGAATACAGTAATAGATGCAGTAGATGGACATAGTAGATACATAATTAATATTAATTAATGATGAATACAGTACATACAGACAGCAAATACGCAGATACCAAATACTATAGCTAAACGAATGGATTGATGGATGAGATTAGAGTGAAGTAGACGCCATGACAGAGGATAGACACAAAAACATAGTACGTATATGGCATTTAACAATATTTAACAATCATTCATCTTCATCACAAGTACAGCATGACAGAAACATCGAGGATAATCAGCTCGTTCGCGATTCACAAATGTTGGGACGAACTTGGAAGCAACGTTACCGGAAAAAACATTCGCCTGCCAATCTGGAAGGAGGTGAATTCAACACACACCAAATTGTGTGGATTAGTTCCAGGTGTTTCCAGATTCGATTTTGTTGCAAATGTTGGTTTCCTGTTGCGTTTGTTGAACCTATCACTTCTCCAAGAAAAACGATGAAAAACGCATCATCTGACTGCTTCGAAACTTCAAACTTCACTCAGCACAGGACCTCACCCCATTTTGAAGGTGATGCCTGCGGGTTGCTTGGCAAAAAAAAAGAATCCTCAAGACTTTGTTTCATGGTGTTTTTTTCAAAATAAATAGGAATCAAACAACCGCGCTGTTGCCATTTAACTATTTCCTGCAACTTTTGTCATAACTAAGTTACGATATCTATATCTATCCTATATATTCATATACGGTATATATGATTATATATATGTATATATGTGTGTTGAACGTCAATAGTCACCTAGGCGGTAGTTGAACCAACCCATTTAGGAAAAAAAAACATTAGTCCAATTGGGTTCATCTTCACCAATTTTCCAGGTGAAAAAAACATACTGTAGAAACCACCACCTAGTCATACCTGGATATCCCTAATATACCATATAGATATTATAGATATTAGACATATATATACGTATATTAATAATACATGGATATGACATACCTAATATATGCCAAATCTCTTCACAAAAAACAAAGAGGGCGCCTCCGCTGTTCGTGCAGGTCTCCGAGGTGGGGTTGAGCCTTGCCAATGATAAACCCATCAATACCATGGGAGATGTGCCAGGACTTGGAATTTCCAGGCGAAAGATCAAAGCATTGGTGAATGCGCTGATTTTGCTGCAGATTTGATGGCAAGGCCTACTGCACTGAAGGTCGACCGATTGTGTGCACAAATATTTCAAGTCTTGAAAACAAGGCCTCCCGCAAAACCAGGTTGTCATAAGAATGAAAGAGAAATGCCATGTATTAGTACGTGGAAAAACATGATTTTAAAAAAACGTTTCGTTACGCGTAGAAATGGGAAGCCTCTGTTGAAGCAAGGATATCTACAGGAGGCATGCTCACTGCTTTGCAGTTTGCACACGAGTTGGCATTCTTCGCTTAAGAATCCAGTTGTCTTGCTCTTGGCGTCGGGATAGAACAAATCCTTTCCCCAAACAAGCTTCACTTTGTAGCAAGCCTCATCACTCATTGTGCATCAGTAAGCATCGTTTTTGTTGAGACGAACACTCGGCTCCCGGGTCTTCACGCACCGTCTGCCGTGGGCAACTTGTTGATGAATCTTTCCAAGTCAGCGATGATCGTAGTTGCATCTTGACCATCCACCACTTCAAGTCTACGCCAGTCATCACCAAAGCTCTTGAGTTTAAAGCCTCACGGCTTTGAACACTATTTTTGAATCTAACATCAACATGGAAAAACTGACACCTATTTATAAGTTGCAGAGGCAGATTCTATCCTTTTACTCTCCCATATTAGAACCATGTCATCTCTCCCATCCAGGGTTTACCGAAACCAGTCGTTTCTATGTGTTGAAGCGAGAAGCCAACTTCAATGCCGAGGTCTTTGGTCCTTTGGCTGGTGACTTTTTCAACCACAATGGGAAGAGATGCGCCAATTTCAATTCCCAATGGTCGAGCTCGCCAGAAAAAATCCTTCAAAGACTCGTCTGGAAGTTCGAAGGTCATAACCAAACCTGGAAGTTCGTAAGTTGAGAATCAGAGTGGGAATATCTTACTTGGAATACCCTCCCTGAAACGCACAAACTTCAAAAGCCCCTGAAAGGCCTGAAAGGCCTTCATCTGAACCAACTACCAACTTATTGATTTTCAGAGGCTTTTGCCGGTAGTTTCAGGCAAGGTAATAAATGGCAACCTAGTAATACATGGATCATTGGATCGTGAAATGGGAAGAAGGTCCTATTGATTTTTGACCCAAACGACTGGACTTTGAGATTGATGAACATTCACACAGGACAACAGGGAATTTGAATTGCAAGTCCAATCAACTATTCAACCTTCAGTGTAGATATTCTAAAGAGATCTAAAGAGTTTCCGCTTTAGCCCATGCCATATTAGGCATCAGTTTACTGCAAGATTGTTTTCTCAAAATGTCCAATACAATTATTATCCAATCCTGCACCAAAAAAAAAAGTGGGTGAATTTGGGTTCACTGCAAATGGTATGCAAAAAAAGATGCAAAATACCCACAATGTATCTGGCCACTTCACAATTTTCATCCCATTGAGGTACTACACAAACTCCCCAAAAAAAAGTTGCTGTAAGGGTTTTGCACCAAAAAGAAACCGGGAGCGACTGGAAAATCAGCAATCCAAGCATTCAAAGTTTTATAAACATCTGCTGAACTGCCCTCAATCTCCTTCAGCATGTGACTCTCCTTGGTGGCATCGAAGAATCTCATCCGTGAACTCTGGGCGAATGGTCTGATCATCTTTCAGCAAACCCAAAAGGTGTGATACTCTTTTGGGATGACATCACCAAAAAAACCTCACCCAAAAAAAAACACGAAAAAAATCCTGACATTTCAAACTGACATGTTTTTCTACATTACGCCAACAAATGCCACATCCACAACCAACTGACCAACTAAGTCCCACTCTCGGCCATAGCCTTTTAGCACATCACCCACTCGAATACCCATATGTTGCGCTTCTTCATGCACTTCTGTAACGGTCATAGGCATTGAATCTGAAAAGACCAATCCCAAAGGTTTGGTTCGCCACTCAAAATCACGGTAGCCATGTGCACTTTGACGTTCGAAACGTAGGACCAAACCTAAGGGGTGAAGTGGTTGAATTGTTGAACTGCCTGTTGTGATTTGTTATTCTCACTCTATTTGTATGGCTTCCTTCATGACCCAACACAATCATGGATTCATGATGATTCATGGATATTTCAAAAGCATTCAAAAGCGAGCATGTTTGATAGATATCATCACTTGGCTCAAGCCGCGCATTTCAGTTTGGAAGTTTCAAGTCTGAACCATCTCGGAAACAAAAAGGGAGAGACGACACGAAACGGACAACAAAAAAACTGCTCTGCCAACACACACAAGAAATGTATGACAACAAATATGAACTTTCACCAAAAAACCCTGCAAAAAACCCAACCATTTAACTGCCTATACGGATTCCAGGGTTCATCCAGGATTCTCATCCCTTTAAAGTAAACACTTGGACCCATCATCCATCCTGGATCCATCCGAGATGCGAGGTGCAAAAGGAAGTCGATTGGCCCGCATTTTCAACTCTCGCCAAACACTCTCAAAGGCCTTCCCATCGATCTTCACCATTCCAGATTCACTATCCTCAGGCATGTTTCAAAAAACAACAAAAAAACACTACGGGTTGGTTGGTCAGTTACTTAGGTAATATCATGGTTGTTACTGAAAAAACTCAAGGTGTCTCCACAAAATATTTACTTAAATTGCATGATATATGCAAGATATGCAGTATTTCTTTTGATGATAGCTTCTTAAACATCCAAAAAACTCCTGAAACAAATACATTGTAACGGCTCAGGGAGATTTTGAAATGACCAAAACATATCCAACAATGAAGGGATGAATACTAACTATTGAGTGATTATAAAAAAAATCAAAAAGCAAAAGCTATTACCACAAGCCTGCTTGTGCCAAGCATCTCCAATAGCCACTAAAGAATCTCCTTGCCTCACACCCATATGACTAGCATCTCGTCCAACATAAGCAACTTTGAGTGGTATCATTTCCTCATAAAATCCCAGACCTAACGGTTGATGTTTCCACTCCGAAATCTGTTTCCAACCACTGGGTGTTTCAAACTCCAGAATGGTGGCTTGGATAGCAGAAGGCTTCTCAGGATCAGGGTCATCAGGAGGAGCTGGATCTGATTTCTTACATTTGCAAATGCAAATGATCACAGCAATGATTGTAATGGCAGCTCCAATTATCCCTGCAATCCAGAACCAATTGATACCACTTGTGACATCAATGAGCATCAAAGGTACACCAGCTTCCAAAAAGTCCCCAGGAAGCACTCCTTGCAAATGAACCACCCTACCAGACACATTCGATTGAATATCTTGTAGGCCGTTGATTGTGGTCACTTGAAATATATCATCTCCAGTCTTGACATAGTCTCCTTCCGCGACATACCACTGTTGGAAGAGCGCTTGGGTTGTAGCTCTCACAATATATGTATTCTCAAGGTCCTCTTTCGATAAGTCAAAAATATGTGGGTTGGTGACAAACTTCACAGGAGGTTTCTCAACCGGAAGCTCAGCACATAGCAATGCCGTTGTGGAGAAAAGGAAACCATGCATCTCATGAACTCCAACATCGATATGTATCTCAAAGGATTCAAGGTTCACAAATCGAACCGTCACTGCACTGTTGAATTGATCCACTGTGAAAGTCGAAGGATTGCTTGGAGTCTGCTGGTTACTGGTCTTGCCGGCATTGAAGGAGATGGAATCATCACTGGTTTCTTGATGAACTAGGATTGTTGTGTCTTGTGCCAGGATCGCATCAGTCCAATTTCCAACGACTTTGATATTCTTGTGACTTTGAAGATTTGTATCCACCATGTGTACAAAGGACATTGCAAAAGTTGGAAGCCACAATGGTTGTTGACTTTCTGGTGAACGAAAGCTTACTCGAAGCCGTGTAGCTGTAGCATCATTGGTGAACATTCCAAAACCTTGATGGAGTGTGCTTGTGGCTTTGATCCAAGGATGATCATGAAGAGCTTCGAAGACCATATCAATGGCACCATCTTGGTCTAGTAGCCTATAGACTAATTGCTGACCAGGAGCATAGAGGTTTGTATCTGATACAATACTGTCAATGGTTTTTGATGCTGAACACAAGTTGGAATCAAATTGACCTTGGCGGCATGCGGAGGAACATGTTGCATGTTGGAAAACTCCCAGCTTCGAAACAAAACACAAAAAGGATGATTAACCCACCACGATTTGTTTGTTGACTTTCCAGGAGATTCTACTCATAATTTCAATTTCTTTATTTTTCCTGCAACTGCAACAAAAGTGCGTGACTTTTGTAACACTCTTCTATTGATTCAACAACCTGTCAGGATCTTTCCGATTCAACCAGGCATGGTGATCATGTCCCAACATATCGTCCAAATCATAAGGCCGAGATGCCAGGGGAGCGAGCCACCTCGGAATTTCTGCACAGTTTTTCGGCGATTTGCTAAAAATATCTTAGAAACGAAGAGGAAACATATCAACTCTAGTTGATACTATTTGTCATGTGGTCCGGAAATTTTTGGGGGTTGCACCCAAATATATATTCAAAAACAAATACTCAACAATGGTGGCAACAATGACCTCTTTGACTCACGGGTGAAGCTTTTCGGTTTCCGTTCACTCATGTCCCATCAAGACAAGATGCTGCTGATGTGCGTGAAGCGAGAACGATGCCAATGGCCAGGATGGCCGCCACTATCAGACCGGTGAACCAAACGTTGTTGATGAAAGGTTTCCTCTTAATAACACTGGCCTGCGGGCACAAAAAACAAGCCAGCAGTATCAGTATAAGCCATCAATCTCTCTTGGAACTTGATATTGAAACAGCATCAAACGGCCATCATCCATTTTTGTTTGGATATCTAACAGAAATCACCTTTTTTTAAACACATTTCAGAAACGCAAAAATGGATAACATTCCCAGGGAAAATGACCGATTCGTTTACAGCAGCTCCGCAGCTCCTGACGGGTAGAGGTGGCTGGACTATCAAGCCAGAAGCTTTCTTGAAGCATGGCGGGCTGGATGGCTGCAACGTGTTTCTGCACGATAGCCTCCAAGGATTTGAGTATACCTACCCGCACCGGCCGGGCCTACGTCTATAAATAGGTATAATATATTTTTATGTATCAGGTACTTGGATCTGTCAACAGCATGAAAAAACACGCACATAAATGTATATGATATATGAATATAGAAATGATTTAGAGATACCAATTCTATGAAAATCACCATGTCTCTCTGTTTTCAGTTGTAGGTATCATCTGCGTTTCTTGAGTCCAAAAAACACCTTTGGGGCATCACTGCCGGGCATCATCGCATCAAATCTTGGGCCAGCGACTCGAGCAGGAGATGATACAATGCATTATCAAATTTCAGACACATTCATTCATATCATCCAAAAAAAACAAAAAAAAATCAAACAATGCCCGAAAAAGATTGAGAAAAAAGTATCTTCAAAGATAAAAGTCCCTTCAATATATATCTTGAGTTCCACAAATCTCATCACGAGTTCCCCCGGCTTCGAGGATTTCCCAAGGATGCCATCGTCCTATCCGAGCTAAAGCTCGCGCCCAGCTGAATCTATTCTGATCCTCTGATATGGATCTCCTTAATATGATTTTTCTAATATGATCTAAATTGATCTCTAATTATGAGATCCTCTAAATATGATCTCATTTTTCTCTTTTCCAAGATGTATACTTGATATTACTTGATATCATTTACTTTGGACGTCTTAAATTTGCTTTGCAACAATTTGTTGAATCTTAAAAAATATCTTGTTTGGAAGCGCAAGCATCCTTTGCCAGGAATGGTCATGTTGCTTGAGCAAAAGATACCTTCGGCACTTGACATACTTGTGAGGCTTTTTGTCTCCGGACATCCTAGATTCATGGGTCAATCTCGTGGGTTAATTTATATAAAAAAACAACTTGCGCTGCACACGTGTGATGAAAACTTGCCATTGATGAAAGCGCTCGCAACGGATCCCATCTTTTGCCCCACGATGCCGCACGGCTCCAAGTGATGCTCTCAACAGAACGCAGCTCAAAGTGGTGCTGACTGTTTAAGGCCACAATGTCTGCAAGCCCAAGAATCCACAAAATGAAACAACACAAAAGGTACACCTATGCTACAATATACATAAAATTAGAATTAATTATATACAATTACGTTTGCGTTTCTTCTGAAATCTTTCTATCAAGATTACACAAAAGATCATCTAAAACGTTGACAGGCAACAACGAAAAAAGAGGCCGCCAAAGGAGTTGTTGAGTTGTTGGCGGTCCCATAATTTTTGTTCTGAATATGTTCGTTCCTCAGCCCTGAAACCATTCCGAAGCTGGAATCACATGCTTCTTTTGCTGAGCTTTTTTCTTCTTCGGATTGACCTGCCAGCAAAATCGGGCCATGAAAATCGAAACAACTTGGGATCCGATATCTTAGATTTGGTTGATCTTTAGGGAGAGATTTCGTATAACATGGTTTATTCCTATAAATCTGCGGGTTTTTCTAGTACATACATAATCTTCTAAAACATCCCCTCCAAAAACAGGCATGTATGGTTTGTTGACATGTTTTTTCACTCATATGTTTTTTTGTTTGACAAAAGAAACTGAAGGTGGAAGATGTCTGTCGGCTTGAATCGAGACCCGTAACCTCTTTTACTTGAGCACTTTCATCATCGCCTTAGAAGGCGATAAAAATCTGAAGGGATAGAAGATCGGAAGAGATTAATATGATGCAATTATATATATATATATATATATTATACACCTTTTTCCCCCAAAAAAATGCACATAGATACACGGATACCCAAAAATGGACATATTTCAAAGGAGATACATTTGCAAACCCATCAGATGTGGGGTATCTATTGGTAGTTTTAGGGAGTGTATATGCTATTGATCAAATGCAAAATCATCAGAAAAATCCTTCTAATCTTCATGAGTTACACCTCTCAATAGTTGTATTTGTTCACCAAGTCGCCACGAATGTTCAACAACAAAAAACGCCATGAATCTCATGAGGTTCTATGACTTTCCATGATTCTCTCATATTTTCATGGATATTTCTCCCCATATTTGTTGTGGTCATCATTTTTCTGGCGAAAATCAATGGTCGGAAAAATCCATCAACCCATCTTCCACCCATTGAGGCCAGTGCTACCCTTCTTTAGGAGGACGAGGTCCTGGGTAACTTCTACAAGGGATTATTAAAAAAAGACAAGGAATTTTGGAAATGAACAACAACAACAACAACAACAACAAATAATAATCTGGATGTATGAAAGACAACTGAAACCTTAAGATATACTGTAATAACATGTAATAATGGAATAGAACGGATTGTAACAAAGTCTCGAAGGACCTACAAACCGCGACTTTGATGCAAATGTCTCGGTCCTGGTCCAAATGTAGTGGGGCAACGGTCTCCTCCTCGGGGGCAACGGTCTCCTCCTGGGAAATCTGGTTTCACAGTGACAGCTGTTGATGAGCGATTGTGGTAGTCTACCAAACTAGTAACTAGTACCTCAAGTGGAAAGTATTTTGCGATCGTTTTGCTTTACCCAACACATCAGTAGAAAACAAATTGAAGTGTCAGCAAGCGGGAAGGGGGAAGCTGCCAGTTCAATTCATGTCCAATGTACTTTTGCCAGAAGTTTCCGAACATTACGAGTACCCTGCCTGAAACTAACAGTTCGCACCTGAAAATGGATTTGGTTGGAATACGATTGTTTCGGCCGTTTTGCAGGGGCTTTAAACTTTAGCTGCTAGGGCCTATAGGGAGTATGAATTTGACTTGTTAACAAATAGCTGAGTAAAACAACCAACATCCGTAGGTAGTCCTTCGGTACCTCATCTTTGGGTGCCTTTGAACTGCTAGGCTTCTCGTTCACGGCCTTCGGCTCCTTCGGCTTCGCGGCCGCCTTCAACGGAAAACCAGGAGTTTTCCAACGGAAGTGCAACAAGAAAATCATCCATTGCATTGAAGGTCGGTGACTCCCCAGTGCCTTCGATGTTTTTTTGGGCTGTACATCCTGCGGGTTATGGGGGCAGTTTTATGGGATATATATATATATATTGGGGGTCACCTGGGTATATTGGGATGATACCTTGACATGGAAATTGATACATGGATGTGATATATGACATGATACATGCTGACATCATTCTCACAAAATTCTAACAAAAACCAATCCATGGATGCGTAGCACAACCACAACACATCAGGCCTTCGAAGCTGAGCTCGTCTTAGGGAGCTGGCGAAAAAATTTTGTTGTTCACACGTTTTTTCCCGGTGATTTTTTGTTGAACAGCAAAGGAAGTTTAACAGCAAACACCCCTGAGAAAATTGTAGTTTTTTTGCCTACTTTCCTATTGGGAAGGTGGTAACTTTTCAGGGCTTTAGGATGTGACAGCCATCCCAGCAACCATGATTCACAAACCACACATTCGCCGATTTGGTGGGAAAAATATGGAAAAATCCATCCTTCAAAAAAAGCACTTGCAATACAAATGAATCCAAAAAAAAAACGCAACAAAAATCATGACCACAACATTCAATCACCTCCGGAAAATGATTGGCATCATTGACCTCATCATCGAAATGATCATTGGCCAAAAAACAACATTGATTTCATTCGCATTTCGCATTTTCCTCAGCTTCCAGACGGCTGGCTCTTCCACCTGGACCGAAATCTCTGCGTTGTTGGTTTTTTCAACATGTTTCTGTTGCAGGGTGTTTTTTAATGTCTTTTTCCACAACTTCGGGAAAAAACCTGGAAACATCAACTTGTGGAAATAACAAAACACAACACACTCCACAATCCAAAAACCCCTGTGATTTCCATGGTGATTTTTTTGAAATTTACATCTGGATCTGGCACCTTCTTGACCATTGCCTTAGCAGCTCGGGCAGCTTTAGCCTCTTCGATTGCTTCGACAGCCTGGGTCCCAACAAAAAAGAGGCGTATTGTTTTGCGGGTTGAACGGAAAACAAGTCAGAACTTCAAATTGCACACATGATACAAATACCCAATACGAATATGTATAATATATATAATAACTATATAATATGATGTTATACAATGAATATCAAAAAAAACAAGCTTCATGACTTCATATTATACCATCTTTTAAAAGCCTTCAAGAAACCCACGGTTCTGTAATAGACCACGCCTCTTTGGCTGCAGCAACCGCTTTGGCCTCCTTTGCCGCGGCAACAGTGGATGCTTTAGTTGCCTTGGTGGGTTGGATCAAGATCGTTGAACCTAGACCTCTCAAAATGGGGGGTTTTCCAAAGGGCAACCCTTTTTTTTAACCTCCTGTCCTTTTTTTTAAACCCCACGCCCTCTTCTTTTAACCTCCACTGTCCCTGGAACCTCTTCTTTTAACCCCCGCTGTCCCCGGGACCTCATTTTTTAACCCCCGCCCTCCCTGGAACCTTTTTTTAACCCCCGAACCTGTTTCTGTAATCTCCCATGCATGGACCCCTTTCTTTTGAACCTTCCAATCTGCTTTCCGGTGTTCCCGTGGCCTGCTGCCGTGCTCAGCTCTTGTTCCTGTTGCTGTTGCTGTTGCTGTTGCTGTTGCTGTTCCTGCTGCTGCTGCTGCTGCTGCTGCTGCTGCTGCTGCTGCTGCTGTTGCTGTTGCTGTTGCTGTTGCTGGTTGTTGTTGTTGTTGTTGTTGTTGTTGTTGTTGTTGTTGTTGCTGTTGTTGTTGTTGTTGCAAGCAATGTCGCCGTGAGAGGAGGTTGCCGTTGTTGTTGTTGCTGTTGTTGTTGTTGTTGTTG
The DNA here is from genome assembly GCA_000507305.1 of Breviolum minutum Mf 1.05b.01. Taxonomy (NCBI): domain Eukaryota; class Dinophyceae; order Suessiales; family Symbiodiniaceae; genus Breviolum; species Breviolum minutum. Next base: position 13,362 of record DF242261.1, on the reverse strand, counting down.
TTGCTGCTGCTGTTGTTGTTGTTGCTGTTGTTGCTGTTGCTGTTGTTGTTGTTGTTGTTGTTGCTGCTGCTGCTGGTGGTAGTGGTGGTGGTGGTTGTTGGTTGTTGGTTGTTGTTTGTTGGTTGTTGGTTGGTTGGTTGGTTGTTGGTTGTTGGTTGTTGGTTGTTGGTT
>DF242261.1:0-12864 GCA_000507305.1 Breviolum minutum Mf 1.05b.01 | reverse complement strand
AAAAAGGACTGCTGGGATAGTATAAGACGTACTAGTTATCCCTACCAATAGGTAGAACGCTAGTGCCACTCTTCAGGGGGGGAGGGCGCAGCGCCTCCCCCCCAGTGCACTCGCTGTTGTTGGTTGGTTGTTGGTTGTTGTTTGTTGTTTGTTGTTGGTTGTTGGTTGTTAGTTGTGGTCGTGGTCGTGGTCGTGGTCGTGGTCGTGGTCGTGGTCGTGGTCGTGGTCGTGGTTGTGGTTGTTGTTGTTGTTGTTGTTGTTGTTGTTGTTGTTGTTGTTGTTGATGTTGTTGTTGTTGTTGTTGTTGTTGCAAGCAATGTCGCCGTGAGAGGAGTTTGTTGTTGTTGTTGTTGTTGCTGTTGTTGTTGATGGCGGTGCTGTGCTTGCTGCTGTTGGCTGTGTGGTTCCTGTTGTTGCTTGCTGTTGCTGTGGTTGCTGTTGTTCCTGTGGTTGCTTTTGTTGCTCTTGTTGTTGCTGTTGCTGCTCTTGTTGCTCTTGCTGCTGCTTTTGGTGGTGCTTCTGGCGCTGCAGCTATTAAATGGTACGGCTGTCGGTGCATATCTGCCTGTTGGGACTGATGTGGTGCTGGTGGCGGTAGAGCCGCACATCTCAACACCAGGACATGCCGGCGGCATTAGGCGGAGGCTCATAACTTGAGTGGAGTAGAATACACTAAAGTAGATTATAGGTTGAGTAGAGTAGACTTTAATGTACGGCCGGTAGAAAGGTAGTTGCTACTCAGAGGCCTCCCAAGGGTTAATAAAAAAGGGTTGGGGGTTAGATAAATTGGTCGGGAGGTGAAACAAAAGGGATGGGGGGTAAAAAAAAAAGGTCCGGGGGTTAAAAAAAAGGTTCCGGGGGTTGAAGAAATAATATTCCGGGGGTTAAATAAATAGGTTTTCCTGGGGGTTAACAAAAATAGGTTTTGGGGGTTAGAAAAATAGGGTAGGTTAAAAAAATAGGGTACGGGGGTTAAAAAAAATAGGGAGCCCTTTTCCAAACCGCCCTGGGATCTTTTAAAGGAAATTCCTAAACGGAATTTCCACCATTTTTTAGGGACGAACTGTTAGTTTCAGGGAGAAAATAAATAATACATACCAGTACTAGTTGAAAATATCTATCATGACATTTTCCTGCAAATTCTGGGATTGAAAACTACGCCAACTACATGCAAGTATCAAGTCGATGCAGGATACTTATCCATCAAATGGTATCCTTTCATCTGGGTCTACCCAACAGGCAGTGCTGCACTTCGGCTTCCCCAAGTAGGGACCTGAGGGATGGCAGTACAAATACACTCAGAAAGGCATCTGAAACATTGAGTAAACATGATTCAAATCCACTTTTCAATACCAAATCTTGGTTTTATGAAATGAAATCTTGTTTGAAAAATGGTGTATATACACTTCTTTGCGGAAAATTGTCCCCATTCTTCGTTGTCAAAACTATATAGTCTGAGGCGAAGAACCTCACAATGTGATGCCATATCCATAAAAACACATATCAAAAATTGTTTATAGTACTACTAAGTAGGTTTTTATCTACAGAAAAAAGTGTGACTCCTCACTCCACAAAATCATATTCCAGTCAATGGTAGTCTAATTGATGTTGACATTTGCTACGAATTTCATGTCAACACAAATCATGTTTGTAACTGCTATGCTGCAACCCAAGACACAGCTCTTGAACCACTTGAGTCACCAGAGCCGCCATTCTTGGAGCAAGTCAAGAATCTGTGAGATATCGTGAGATTCACGTAGCATTGATGATCCAAAGCTGCTTGAACAGTGGATTGGTAGTTTATCAAGTTTTTTTTCCAAAGAATCCATGATTTGATAGGATTTACTTGTTACTTGTTGGTTTAAGATATCCCAGTCAGGTACAAGTACAGATTGAAGCGTCATCAAAAGTATCAACAGAGTGGTGTTTTTTAGGCTCCGGCCAGTGATGGAAAAGCTTCCGCACTCGAAAAATCTAAGTCCTGCATTTCATATAGCGGAAAAGTGCTGAAACAACGGTCAAATGTCACATTCGTGTGTGTTTTTTTTTCACTGGCAGAAAAACATCCAAATCTTGTTTGTTCCACCAAAATGTTGCTCGTTGACAGAAAAAAATCCACCAACATATATTGCTTGTGAAAGGGAAAAAAGACGTCAGAAATCTCCTTCTTTTCAGGTGGAGCTTTTGCTGGCCTTGGGCATTCCCCGGTTTGTTTCAGGTGCTTCAGCTTAGTGAAGAGTTGTTGGTTTTTTGGTTCATAAACACCTTTGAAAATTGACGGCTGGAACCCCAAAATTCAACCCATTTTAATTTGCCTGCAAAAGGAACAACGCTGTTACATGGAACAATCATGAAGGTTTGGTTCAGATGATTTTACATGATTCTGTGCCATGTAAAGTAAAAAATGCAAAACCTCCAAGTACTTTTGGGTTCCAGCCGCCAAATATTTTCCTAGGGCTTCATATAGAGAAACATCACATGTTCATAAGCTTCAAACGCTGCTACAGATGGTGCTCCGTTGGGTGCAGATGGTGCTCCCCACTTGACATTTTCAGGTGCCTCAAGTTTCCCAATTTGTCGACAGCCGGATATAAATCAACAGATCAGCAGATTGAAATCTAAGCTGTTCACTGCTGATACTCTTCCACCAAGGGAAGGAAACGCCTTCTTTTTGGAGACTTTTTTTTGATTGGGGATGCTTCAACCCCTGTGTTTGCCAATGGTTCCATTAGGCGCAGAAAGGAAGGTTTGGGGAGGGCTTGAAATGATGTGAATCCTCAAGTTGTTTTTGAGTAACCCGTACAACGAATACCAAGGATGCATCACGTCATCTCATTACTCGCCTCTTTCTCAGGCACAGTGGGTTCCTGCTTTCACTTGTGAACTGTGAAAAATGCTGAAAATATCTGCAAAAAAAAATCCAAAAAATCATTTCGAGAAAAAAAACAAGGTGTTGTATGGTATTTGTAATGTGGTGTTGTATGATTTTTCTTTGCAACACATCATCTCAGTGAACTCCAAAAAAAACACATCAAGCAATTCAACTCGGACTCAAGCCTCGGGACTGCCTCGCTCATTTGGAGTAGCATTGCTAGGACCTTTCGGCCTATAGAGAATTGCTGTCAAATGTGGTGAAATCAAATAAAAACTGTTACAAAACGGATCGAAATGGTGTTAGTGTTAGACTTCAAAATCATTGATCCCAAAATAACATCAATGGATATCAATGGTTGGAATGCAAGAGATTTAAGCAATTTGTACCTTTGGCACATCTCTCAATCTTCCCGAAGAATTGTCCCAAGTGGGCAGGCAGTAAAACCTCTTGAAACAAGACTTGGATCCTTACAGAAACACCCACGCACTTCAAACCAATGCGACTTTCTTGGCGGCCAAGGGACACAGGAACCACATTTCTTTGAGGTCCCCAACCTTACAGAATTTTATCCTAAAAAAGCTTCGTTTCGGGCTCAGGTGTTTGGGTAATCTGAGAAGCCAACTGGGTCTTGCGGTTGTTGAGGTCCCTGTGGAGACATTGGGTAGATCCCACCGACTCACTGAATTTTCAGTGAGTCAAACTTTTAGGCTAATATTGACTTTATAGTTTGGGGTTGTTTTTTCTCCTCCCCAGTTAAACAGGTAGGAAATGAAGGGTTTAGGGTTGGGGTCCCTATACTAAAGACTGTTGTTGGGCAGGGGGAGAACCCAACTGCCAAAGCTGCCTCCCGGAAGGGCAGGGAATTGTTCCGCTGCTGCCACGACTGGTGCCGCCTTTCGCCAACAAATTTTGGGGATTTGGCCGAGGGAAAATTCATGAAACAAAATCCGTTGGGTTTGCTCGAACAATTCACCATGTTGAGTTGAGGTTCTTGTTGTTTACCGTTGGGGGTCATGAATTTTCAGAGACCCATTTCGGCATTTCTGTAAAAACTGCCACACTGGAAAACACACACATGACACATTCATAGCCGTTCACCTCTCGACCAGCTGCCATGTCTGCCCAACCTCTGGTCGGATAGAATCTAAGGAATTAAACAGAATGGGAACGACTTCATGCTATACGCCTTCAATGTTGATAGATTGATAGATGTTGATTGCATCTAATCGAATCTAGTCTAATTGCATTCTGTTTGATTCATTCAATTCTAATTCTATACGCCTTTGATTCAATGTTGATTGATCTTGCTTATATCTAATTTGCATTTCATTTGCTGGATTCTTTCATACAACTTACAAACGCTACATATTCGCTACAAGTATCTACAGCTTCCAAAATGCTGAGTCGTCCCTCTCATGTCGCCTCTCGCATGCCTCGCCATGGAATTCATTTCAGGTTGCGCCGTAGGAACCTTGATCGGTGGAAGCTGGAAATTTTCACAGCTGGCATCTCATTTGTCAAAAAAAAACATGTGAACTAAGCCGGAAGCCTTCATGATTGTGTGCCATGTTAATTTTCAGGGGTGTACCATGCTGTGCTTTGATCATCTTGTAAACTCCACTCAATCACTGATGCATTGTCACTAAGTCTCTTGCTTTACTTTCTGACACTTGTTTCACACCCCTGAAGTAATCATGAACTCTGATACATGCACAAGTCTTGTAAGTCTCGTACAGTGTTTGTTGCACTTTGATTCAGGGACGGGAATACCTGCCACGCTTTTGGTGTGCATCACATTGTCATTGTCACAAGTTTTGCCACTTGTGATTTGTTTCATTGATCTTCTGATATCTTCTTCCCCAAGCTTAACATGGTTCACCTAGAAAAAACATTAAAATAACAAGATCGGAAACCCATCAAATTCCAGCCAGGTTTTTCACTCATCTTCAGGTCTTCAGGTCCGTAAAAATCATCGTATCTTCGTATCGTATCTTCTCGCCATGCCAAACTTGCCGGGGGCAAGGGCCTGCTCGATGTTTTCATCTTCCCAATCGGGAACACCTTCACCAATCAGATCCAAGGCCGTGCGTCTTTGGACGCAGAGTTCCACCTTGTGCGCCAATCAGGCGGGAGTGTTTTAAACCCATGGCAGTCCAAAAAAAAACACAGCAAGACATGGTCCCAAAATGCTACCAAATCAATACCGAATCAATACCAAATCTATAGTTTCTAGATTCTGGTGAAATCTTGAAATACTACCTAAAACGATCTAAAAACACACCAGATCGAAATCAAAACCATCAACTCTGGAACAAATCAACTGGAGACACACATGACAGCAAAAAACGCCATGAGTGAAACTTCCCTTTTAAATCAATCCATGAATCATGAGTCACTAAGATTCCCAACATATCGCAAGAGCCGTTGCTGAGCCTTTGGTGCCAAGGCTTGTATCCTAACCTCACGCTGCACATGTGGGTTTTCCAGGGGATTTTTGGGGGTGAACCAACCCGAATCATATTGGGAAATGCCTTGGGTGAGTAAGTCCCCTGTAGCTATGCTGCGCAGTTAAGATTTGGTGTGTCATTTGGTGTGAAAAAACGCAGCGGATGATTTTTTGGTCACCTGCGCTAATTGCTTCCATTCTCGCCAACCTTTCTCATCGTCCTCGACCAGTCACAATGTTGATTAAACATCTATGATCGTTGAGATTTACGGGACCATTTCCTGCAACAAGTCGAATCGAATCCGTCCTGCTCCTCCACTTGTGTCTGGCCCTGCCTCCCATTTGACAAGGGTCAACTTAGAAACGTTTTTTTTTTGAAGCATGCTGTTTTTTTGTTGCAACTGTGGGACATAGCTATAAGATATTGCAAAATGTTCACCTGAATTATTTTGCTGAACAAGTCACTTAGGCCCAATGGTTCCTCTTGATCTTGCTGTTGTCCTTGGATCGACGAAACAAAAACCATGCGCGTCGCAAACGTTAAGTTCTGCGACAGCGAAGGAAATGGTCCTGTACAATCATGATGAGTCATTTCCATTTTGATACATTCTCAGAATATAAAATTTCGTCCTGTCTTCCATTTCCATTCGCTAGTCATTCTTGTCTCTCAACCATCTGATATCAAAACCGCATGTGCCCAATCCTGAAATGAAGCATTTCCTATGTCGTCTCTTTTTTCGGGATTGGCACATGCATTGAAAGAGTATCATAGAGTGACTACCCTCTGCTAAACATAGTTGGATGGAAATCCCCCATCAAACATAGGTAAACACCTGCAACTGTGGGATATTTCAATATTGAATCTTCAGGAAGTTACATGTTGCCTCATGGTCCATCAAAATATCTATCCACCAGCTATCTTTCTTCAACCCCAAGTCTTCTGGCTACGATCTTGGGGCCCCAACACTGGTTTGGCCTAGAAAGCTTCCAACACGGGATGATCAACAAATCAACACGCCAAGAGGTATCAGAATCATTCATAAGTTGGTTACATGATGAATTTAATTGATTGGACATATTGGACTTCTTGTGTTATGGAAATGTCATGTCTGCCTTGTTCTTTGGGGTTCCAGTTTCAGATGGAAGACCTTGCACCGGCCTTGTCAACATGAAGCAATCTGCGAAGAGCAGGCCGCAAGCCTCTGCCGATCACAGCTGGAAAAACGCCAAATTATCATCTTGAAAAGGTGCCAAACAGGAAATTGTGAATATCTGTGAGTTCCCAGGGTGCTTTTAAATACTTCATATGCAATCTGTCACCCAAAATGTTCCTACATGAAGACCCTCGTGCACCCTGATGTCATTGTTTGAACCAAGAAAGACAATCGGGTCCAAACCCGCCTAAAATCCGTTCCAAAGGCTCCCAGTCAATGTCTCCATTCTCTTCATCCTGCAAAACATCGAGGAAAAACAACATGAACATTTCCAACAAACACTCCATTGTGGCTTCACCCACCCTTTTGGTACGGCCACTCCCTCCCCTTTTTTCGGCCCACCATCACCTTGGTTTCATGATCGTGCAAGTAAATCCGCATGCACTCCAATGTCTCCACCTAAAAGGGCCCCGTGTGAATGAAAGGCTCTGTTTACATGTCCAAATTTCTGCTAAGGATTTTAAGCAAACATCCAACATGAGACCGCCAAAATGTAGCGCAATCAATGGATTAAAATCCAGGATAGTCAATAAATTGTCAATAACATGCAGATTGTATCACATTGTCACATAACTATTCAAATATCAATCAAACAATAGATAATAAGCATCTTACGAATTCTTCGTAGTCTTCACAAACACACATGGCTTGCCGGCTTGCCTCTGTTCGATTCAGTTTGCGGATAGCTGGTAGGAGCTTGATGTCCCAACCTGTTACGAGATGCCGCTTCTACCCAAAACAAACAGCAGCAAAGTAACTCAAATTCTATGCTGTTTTTTTGGTCATGCATGATAGATATCACATTCATAATGGTTCCAGCTATAATATCATTATGTCAAATTCTGCTAGGCAGCAGAGCAAAAGATCGGTACCTTTTTGACAGCTCGAAAGGGCGCCCTTGGGTTAGTAACAGCGGCGGTGATGCCAGCTGGATGCACTGTACATGAAATCATGGATGAAAGTTTTTCACCCGTCCTCAGCTGCATCATCGGCAGTCTTCTTCTTGGCCTTACGCTTATGCCTGCCATCTCTAATGGCTTGTTTCTTCTCTATGGCCTTCTGCGTAGGAAGAAGTTGCCAGCAGCCTTCTGAGAGCACATGTTGCAAAAGCTCTCTTTCACATCCAATCTTCGTAAGGACGTCAGCCACCATTTGCGACGTATCCACCCAGTAGATCACCACGTTGTCATCCAAGGGTCCATTCGTGTGGTTGATCAGCTCCTTGATCTGTGCCACCAGGATCTTCACTCTCTTGTCGGTAGGCTGTCCAGCATCCTTCACAATCGTAGCTTCCAGCGACTTTGCATCGGTGAAGGCAACGACCGGCTTCTTGACATACTCAGTCTCGAGGATGCGAAGAGCCACACCAGGGTTCATGAGCTCCCTCAGGACAGAGCTCACATAGCAGCCTGCCTCAACTCCAGTAAGCACCGAGTTGGCCTCTGCAGCCAAAGTGCTGCGGCAAACTCTTTTGATAGAGCTCGAAGAAGTTTCCAGGATCATCACTGGATGAAGTTCTCCATTGGGAATTGTCTCCAAGGTGAGCCCCATCACAAAGCCACATTGAGACTTGTGGCCTTCCACATTGGCGAACGAAGAGTCCGCACAAACAAAGACCACGCAGTTGTCGAGTGTGATCTCCGACGGCTTGAAGCGCCATTTGAAGTCAGCGCTCTCCTTCAACATCTTCACGGCCTTGTTGAGGTCAATCACATCCTTGACCTTTGGGTTTCCCATAGCCTGTGAAGCCAGGCTCACATTCACCATCACATCGGGTCGGGATTGTCTGGTGACCCAACCCATAGATCCAATCAAAGCCCGATAGCCAGACTTCTCCTCATCGGTCAATGTAGCGTTGACCACCTTCCTCCTGTGTTTCTCGAGCAACTGGTACTCGATGCCTTCAATGGCGTCCACCTGCTCGATCGAGACAATGCCGTTCTTGTCCTGGATGATGTTCTTTCCACAGAACCGAAACTCACCTGTCTTCTTCTTCAGGTGAAGTTCTCCAGTCATCCAATCCATAGCTTGTTGGAACTCTTCACCCTCTCCAGCCACGAAGAGGTCATCTACGTGAGAGATCATGATTCCAGCGAACTCATTCTTCTTGTTGTAGAAGTAGAACAGCGCCGGCTCAATCTTCGATAGGATCCATCCTGCTTGTCGTGAATCCTTGAGCAACTTCTTCCACCAGCTTCTTCCAGCATCCTTGGTTCCATAGATGCTTCCTTTCGCCCTGAAAAGAGCGGATGGTGCAACTCCTGGTGGAGGTGGACGAGGGGCACGAAGTATCAGCAGCCTCTCTATTCCTCTCGACTGTAGATATGCAGTCGATGCATCATAGGCCCCAAGAATCCAGCCTTGGAGGGTTGCCACGGCACAGACTAAGTTGAAAGCCAAAAGTGATGCCGTTGGGCTATCAGAGCGAATGCCAGTTTCATCCTCTTGGCATCCTTGGACCACGAGCCTTGACTTGGCCTGAAAGGGAAATTCTCGGTCCACTTGGGCTTTAGTCTTGCCCGTCCTTTTCATCATGTGGTAGCCCACAAGCCTGTTCTTGGAGTTCTTGTCAGTGTGAACCCACCTGGTTCCAATGATCTTCGTGTCCTTCGGAGGTTGGCAATGGTCTTGTCATCCAACTCCTCCACCGCACCAAACTTTTGCCATGAAGTCCATTCCTTCGCCATAGAATCGTCAAAGAGCCTTCTGTCTTCAGGGCTAAGGTGCTTGAGAGAAACTTCTGACCTTGTAGTTGCCTTTCCAGTCATGTAGGAAAAGGCAATGACCGGGTTGGTGTCCTTGTCGCTCACCTCGTCATTCTCAAAGGTCTCCGACTCTTCAGAGATCAAGTCATTCTCATCCTCGAAGTCTTGTAGTTCTCGGATACGGTGTTTTCTCAGGTTCTCAGAGAGGTCAGGCATAGTTCCTTCCCAAGGCTCAACCTCAGCGAAGTAAGGGGCACCAGCCTCCCGTCCTTCTCTCCTGGACTCTTCTGAACGCCTCATTGGACCGTGACCATCAAGTCTATCTGGATCACGAAATGGCGAGAAGGGTACAGGTGGTAGATGTTGATAAAGTTCGGCTGTTGGTTGAGGTGGAAGTTGAATTGGTAGTTGTCCGTGAGATGCGGATGAAGGTTGTCTTGAATGTAGAGGTTGAGGTTCAGGCTCCATATCAGTACCAGTTCTTGACCTCGGTGCTGTTCCAGGGAAAGGTGTTTCTGGAACTTCTTCTCCTTGTTGAGGTAGTAGTGCATCTTGAGGTGCAGCAGGTCCCGGAACTGGGATGTCATCCATTGGATCTGGTGGTGTAGTAGGCACATAGTCGCCTTCCTCTTCGATGGTCGGCAGTCCAGCAAGTCCACCTGCACCGCCAACACCAACACCACCAGCGGGAGCACTCACTTCTTCTTCCAGGGTATCCATTGAAGTGCCACCAAAGGGTCGGACATCCACAAAAGATCTTGCCCCACGAAGTTGCGGTTCAGAAACTGCGTAGTGAGGGACACAGTGAGCAGCCAGCAGTTCATCCTCCGAAGCAAAGCGAAGTTGTTCTCCTGTGGCCAAAACGACGGTATGTCCATACCTGAGCCAGTAGGAGTGTGGTTGTCCTCCTTCTGTGGGCATATCTTCATCCTCAAGCCTCCTTGGGTTCCTCAGCTCGACTCCGATGACTCTTGCGGGTCCGAACCATTTGTAGGGGCGTTCTCCTTCTTGATGCTGAGGTTGCACCTTGTAGAAGTAGACGTAGGCCCCAACAGGATAGGGTCCTCTGGTAGGGGTCGACTTTCTGAGCAGAGCCCTCCTCACTCGGCTATCCGTATCTAAACGAATTTGGGCCACCTTGGCATTCTCTCGGATGGTCAGAGTTCGAGCCATCTGAGATGATGGGTCCTCCGCATGCTCCATGACCTCGAGCTGCTTGGCCTCATCCTCATCCAAAAGGGATCCAGGAAATCGAAGTTCAGGGGTGCCCAAAACCCATTGCAGTGGACTGTAACCACTTGTTCTCGGGAAGGAGTTTCTGGTTTGGGTGACGATTGAAGCAGCCAGCAGCACGTCCTCCATGCCGGCAATCTCCGATTCCAAAACCACTTTGTTCCAAAGTTGCTTCCAAAGGTCACCTGCCTTCTCACATCTTCCTCCCTTCCACGGCGCCTCAAGTGGCATCACTTCCTGCTCCACGCCAAACTGCTTGAGGTGGTCTGCGAAAAGAGCCATGAATTCTTTTCCACGATCAACCTGAATGCTGTGTGGGAGTCCAGCCCATGAAGTCCAAGAGGTAGTAAAGTGACGAAGGACAGCACGTGAGGCTGGAGGTCCAGTGATGGTGCCAAAACATGCAACCACTTGGAAGTTGGTTGCATCATCCACGATGTTGAGAAATCCATAGGTGTCACCAGTCACATCCTTTGCATAGAAGGTGTCCAGCATCAGGTGTCGGTTGAACTCATACCTGTTGGGAAGCCGAACTGGCTTGGCCTTTTCCTCCGAATACTTTCGCCACACGCATCGCACCATAGAAGTCCAGCGGCACGGATTGCTTCAGGCTTGGCATGTTGGCGACGAAGGATTCTCTGAAGAGTCACTGAGGTAGGATGGCCAAAGTTCACATGGAGGTCTCTAACGATCTTCCGAATCTCGGGGTCGATCTGGAGCCAATCTTGTCGACGCTATGCTTCAGTACCGCTCAAGATAGGGTCCAAGTCCATCGCCTGTCTTGAGCGATAAGAGGCATCATCGTCACGTTCTGGTAGAAAATCAGGTTCACCTTCCGGAGGGGGTTGGACTTCAGACTCTCTGATGTCAGGGCGAATGTAGACAGGTGGTGTCTGGTAGTCCTCAGTCAAGATGGCAGTCTTGCCTCTCTTTCTCCTCTTCCCTCGTCTTGAAGGTGGTTGTTGTTGAGCAAGTGGTCTTCTTTCTGAAGGGAAAGCTTCAGCAGTGTTGTCCAAGGCGGTCTTCTCGATAACTGACTGCTGAACGATGCAGTCGATCACCTTCTTGTTGAGCTCATGGGGCCATTCAGCGGCCTGTGCAGTTCTCGATCCATACTTGTTCCTTCCTTCCAAAGGCTCATGTTGGTGATCGCCAGGACAAAGACAATCTTGGAAGACACTTTCTGCACTCAACATTGTTGTCAGGTAGTAGGAAGGCTTCTTGTGGGGCAGCATTGATTCAGCATCCTTGTAGCCCAAGGTGCAGCCATCAACCTTGATGAAAATCAGGGTTCCGGACTCCACAAGCTTGAGGACATCGGACATCTCCTCCTCATAGAGACTCTGGGATCCATAGGGCTGCTCCACAAAGACGTGTCTCTTCGCCTTCACTCGGTCCTTGATCACCTTGGCCACCAGTCGTAGTAGGGGACGTTGTTCATCACGCAGATGCAGCACTGTCATAGCTGCCTTGCCACCCTTTGCCAAGTTGAATCGCGACCAAGCTCCCCAAGGACCGCATGGGTGTGTGATCACGGTCACATAGGGGTCCTCTACCTTCATGTCTTGATGAATCCATTTGATTGCTTGACGAGTGGTGGCGTCCCAATCCACGATGTTGTAGTCCAGCGGGGAGGCCACTAACATGCCACATAGAACAGCCAGTAAGGAGATTCCCATCTGGCCAGCGAAGATCTGTTTCAACCAGGTCTTTCCAACTGGAGGCTTATGGGTAACCAACTTAGGGCTCAGACCTTGTAGTTTCCGGTTCTTGGTGTAGTCCTCGCCATCAACGTTCATCATCATAGATTGCAGCCTCTTCATCTTCTTGTTGGTGGTCTTACGTCGAACAAAATGCCCAGAGGCCACCAAAACATCAAAGGTGTCGACATCCTCACAGTGAAATCCTTCGTGAAGATGTTGTGGTTCGCCACCTGACTGTTCCAACTCTCTTCGGAACTCCTCATAGCCCTCAACCTCTCTCCTCAGATCTTCCAAGTGATCTCTTTCAACTTGTCTCTGGAAGTGAACCTCAGGATCGTACGGATCCATGTCACTGTCATAGTAGGCCTCCGATGGGGCATAGCACCTGTAGTCCTCGGAGTCCAAGGGTGAGTGATCATCTTGTTGTGGAGGTTGTTGGACTGAGGGTTGTTGTTCATGAGGTTCATGGACTTGTGGTTGGTGAGGTGAGAGTTGCAGTGTTGATGAAGGTTGAGGTGAGTCATAGGAAACACCAAAGGTCTCAGCACTGTCAGCTTCTTGCGTCATGGGAGTTCCTTCTTCTTCTTCTTCTGGAGCCTCTACCTCAAAGTCCAAGAGGTTGACTGCCAAGTGTCCTCTTGATGTGCGGACCAGTGGCAATGCATAGACTCCAATCTCATCAAAGGTT
>DF242260.1:32274-59760 GCA_000507305.1 Breviolum minutum Mf 1.05b.01 | reverse complement strand
CAACCTCGAAGGAGTCTTTGAACGGTGTGGGTCCCATCCCCCTGACTATTGACCTGGTGGTGTTCTTGATGAGCTGTTGTAGGAAATAGGATGGGTTAGCCTTGGTCAAACTGCGATGTTCTTGGACAGCTCGAGAGAAGTAGTTCTGTGGTGAGCGGTATTGTCCTGCTTTGAAAGAAGCACCCACCTTCAGGATAAGTTCTTTGGTCAGAGGGACTGGTGGGAGGTTCCAAGCACTCGCCATGACACACCATGTCTTCCATAGGGCTTCTCTGGGCTTCTTGGAGGACTGGGCGTACATGTCATTCTCGAGGTCAATGATCAGCTGGTCCTCATCGTTGGTGATGGTCCTGTCTAAAGCACGTTTCATGCTACCTCGCCCTCGGGCGTGTACTACTGGGAGATCAGGTCTACTTGTGACGGTTTCTGATTCATGTATGACCAAAACGTCGGGGCCGTGAAGGCACTCCCAAATCCTTCTGGTGGATAGATGGTCAAGACCATGTTCTTGGAATGTTGTGATATCCGTGGCTCTCAAGGAGTCCATGTCATCTATCCCCATTTCTGCCACTTTTATGGCAAGATCTCCCATGTCGTTGGCACGTAGCCAATCGAGTATGTCCTTGAATCCCATGGCTCTTCCGAAATGATCTAATGTGAAAAGGGGGGTGGGGTGTATGTGTTGTGAGCGCGAAGTTCATGCATGTATTCATGTGACCGTGGCATGTGTGTCATAACTGTGATGCTTGTGATGGATGTGAATGATCATGACTGTCATGACGATTCGCATGAAACTTCAAAATAGCGCTCACCTGAACTGGTCTCACTCGTGGTGTCACGGCGGCAGTTGTTGCCCAGGGCTCAGTCTCCCATGAATGGCGTAATGTGGGTCTATGTTGACTTCTGTGAAGCTAGTTTGTAACACTCGGTCATCAAGATCGGTACTATGTGAACATGTTGACTGGCCTCTCTCTATGTCTCGCACTCATGTGCGTTGGGCTTTGAATGACAACTGCAAAAATCGAGTGAGGTAGACCTTGCAAAAGGTCAGCGCGATCAGCTGATGTACATCAGCATGTTCAAGGACTTTTGTGTGCTCAGGGTCCCACTCATATCGGCATCCTTGATAGTGGTAAATCGTCACCCTGGTGTTGGGATCCCTGGACTTGGGAAGATGTTCCCATTTCCACTGTGGTTGTTTTGTCCGCATAGCATTGGCTTGTTGGACTTGGTTCAGGATGTGACCACATGCTGTTGGAAATATGGTAGCATCTGTGCATGAGTCAGCACCGTGTTGATGTATTCCAGAAGTGCTGCTTGTGGATCAGGTGATTGGCTGAGAGCTGTTGCCACCTGGTCGACTGCTAGTTTGCAGTCGTTGAGCAACTTCTGGTCGTTGGTTGTTGGGAACTTCATCAGATACAAATAAAACGTATCTGTGGATGTGGTGTGGTTGGTGAGCTGTTGTGCCCAACCATCGCTGTCTGGAGGTGTGGCTGATGTGACCTTGGTGACAAGGCACTGTGCTGCTGGGCAGAACCTCTTGTTTGGATTGTTGACAGCGGCTGCTGCCCATGGCCGATACTCGGTGCGGCATCTGGGGCAAAGGTATTTGCCCTGTTTGTCAGGTGTTGCCGAGTTAATCCAATGTGAGGCCTTGATGACAAAGCTGCAATCTGTGCTTCGACAGATGTAATGTTGGTGGAGGTTCGGCAGCACGACGTCCAGAAAGTCCTGAAGGTGGGCAATGCTGTCCTTGTGCTCGAGGTAGTCTAAGAGGCCGCTGTTGTGGCCAGTGACCATCTGTGTAAAATTGACCTTCTCCCAATCGTGAAAGGCCTTCACCAATCGCTGAAGTTGTTGAGGCTCCAGGGTCCAAAGGTCTGTGCCGGCCTGGGTGGCAAGGAATTCTTGGTGGTCCAATAGGGGCCATTTTGGCCTTTCTCTTGGATAGGTTCGGTTGGGTCTCGATGAGGGCATCTCGGAGGCTCTTGTATGTTGTGGACCGATGTGTTTGCAGGCCCTGCTGAGCCTGTGCCTTCCTGGTTTGCCATACCAGTTTGACCAAAAGCTGCCATTCGTGGGGAGAGTACTGGGAGGCCTCGTCGTCTTCGCCTGCCTTGGTGAGGGGTAGTTTAATCCATTGCGAAGTCTCGGTGTCCCAGCGGTGGATGATGATGGCATGGTCTGGTGGTATGGCTGCACCTGGTGGAGTGGCAAGGTACCAGGTCGGTGGGATATAGCCTCGATCTCCGGATAATGCTCGGAGTTCGCATTCGGCCATCGGGTGGATTCTGGTTCAAGGCCTTCTGCCTTTCGATGGCTTGTTGGTCTGGTGGGACGTATCGTCCTGGATGAAGCATCTGGCCAACTTCGGTGCAGCAATTGTAGCAAAAGAGCTTGTGCTCATCTGGATCGTACATGTTCATATTGTGTTGTTTCATTGGTAGTAACATGAACAACATAAACGGTTGTTCACAATTGCTGCATGGTTGCATCTTCTGGTTGGGCTGGACGGCAAAGTCCATAAGGAGGAAGTTCTTGAGAACACGTTGTTCGTTCCCCTGTGCATTCTGTTTGGTCCAGTCCTCAATCCACTGTTCGATCTGTTCCTTGGACATGTACTCCTGGGTGTTGAGGTTGCTGGGTCTGACCTCGATGGGTAGGCCGCATTGGTCCTTGAGCCAAGTGCGGAACTGTTGGAGCTGCATGTGTCGTCCAAGCGACTGGAGTTTGTGGATGTAGTCCTCAATTTGTTGAGGGGTCTTACTCTCCTTCATGTTCTTGATCCCAACGATGAGAGTAGTGGTGGCCTCGTCCAAGACGTCCGCGGTGGAGGAGGAAGCCATCGGTTATTGAACCTGTGTGTGTCGCCTGAAAAGGAGGATTGATCCCAAAAGCACTGGCGGTGCGAGGGATCGACAACAGTCTGGATATATGTGTGAATGTATGTAAAATGTGTGATGTGATGAGTTGGAGAAATGAACTGAGATCTGTGGATCGTTCGTGTCTTCAGTCAACATGTCATGTGGAGATACTTGGTATCATCGCAGGGCACTGCCTGGTTCCATAACTCAATGTGTGAAATCGAATGAAGAGCATGCGTCATGTGTCTCTTCGTCAAACAAGACAAAGTTGGGATTCCTGATAGAATCTCGCAGGACACTGCCTGTTTTCACAACGACCTGATCTGGTCGGAAGAGGGGGATCAGTGATCCCAATGTCTGTGTGTCCACTGTTATCTGTAAACTGAGTGTTCTGTGTTCCGTACAGCCTGGTTCGCACAAAGTGGGTCACAGGCTGCATGGGATAGCGGCTCTTGCGAGCAAAATGTGAACACTGAAATAGTCATGAAGTATTGGGTAAAATTGTGATGTTGCAAGTCGAACAGTTGAATGGTCATGTCTGAGAAATACGTGAAACGATGTGAACTCACTTATGGTACTCTGGTGAGACTGGTGAGATGGCCCGGCTCTCATACCTCGACCTCGTCGTCATTGAAAGGCTGTGTAGAGCTCGTTGATCGCGGTCGCGGAGGGCCAGCAAAGTTTTGGGTTCGGTAAAAGACCAAGCGGCTGTTCTGGTGGTCACCTTCTATGACCAATTCGCCGATGTGTCCTGTGGCGATGCCCATCTTCATGTCCCTCGTCATTGTGCCTTGGAGGGTCTCAAGTAAGGTCTCAGCCAAGGAGGCCAAGGCCGGACCTTCTGGTTGACGAAGTTCATAGGGTGGTCCCACTGGGCGGGCCAGTTTCATGAGATTGATGGCAGTCAGAAGAAAGGCCTGCAAATGATCTGATATGATCGTAGGTCCTGCACGACTGTTGGCGAATCTTTCTTGTGCAACATTCCTTGCGATCAGGAGATGTTGGTGCCACCAAAACTTGAGCAGGGAGGCGTCTGCTGTTTGTGTTTCTGATGCCATGGGTATCAGCTGTCGGCGATCAAAGTGTTGATGGCCTGGTGACTGTGGAGACATGTTGCCCTGTAGGATTGTGCCCCATGTGCCGATGCTGACTGGATAGTGGTTCTGAAGCAAGGATGTAAACTCGGTGAGGAGCTGACTGTTCAACTGGAAGCTGCTGTCTTCTCGCAAGAGTGACGGCATGCCTTGCATATGTGTGGGTGGCATCTGGCGGGTGAATTGGACCGGTGGTCTTTGGAACCATGCTCCCAGAATGCTGTCTGGGATTCTTGGTGGAGAAGGTGTAGCAGGGAAACCACTGATCAAGTTCCAAGACTGATGTCTGCTTGTGCAGCGAGCTGGTTGATCTCGTTGGAGACTGGATCTGGGGTAGGTGTTGAGACACTGGCAGGTATGCTCTGGACGGTGGAGCCGGCAGTCTGGCGGAGGGTCTCAAAGGCTCTGGTGATTGGAGTTTGTTCAACCCGATGTTGACGTGGCGGGATGATGGAGGGTGTCACAGGGGGACCAGCGTCTGGTTCTGGAGCCGCATAAGGAGCAGTTGGCGGTGGAGCTTTGGCCTTGGCTCGAGCTTCTTGTTGTTCTGCATGTTCTCGTTCGGCTCTTGTCCATGGGTCTTCTTCCCAGTTGTTCTCTTGGGGAATCCATGTATAGGTCTGTGCTGNCAATGTGTTGCATGTGATCTTAGGCAGTTAGGATCTGTGCAGGATAGTTGACCTTGTTGGTGTCTGACCCCGCGGGCTCGTTGGTCGGTGCGACATATGGATTGGCGTGGTAGCCAAATCCATTTAGGTTGGCCGTCTTCAAGGATTTGAAGAAACTCTGGGTGCCAAGTTGCCCCGCACGGTGTGCCATCGCTCCATTTGGGACAAGGCTTTTGGTTGATGACATGGTGACACATGAGTCGAGTGTTGACTCGAGGAATGAGCAAAGTGTCCTGTTCTCCCAAAGATTCAAGGTGCATAACCACAGCACGTCGTAAGTCGTGCCATTGGATGTCTTGGATGAGCTCCAAGTGTGTTTGAGCGAGCTCGCTCAACTCGGTCTCAAGGAGGTTCATCACAATGGTACGCTCACGAAATGCTTCGCTGTGAAGAAAAACTTTTGAGCCTTATGTTCTACCAAAATGGCAACATGTTAATCTTGCATGTCAATCTCTCAATGTAAATGAACAACGTTCATGAATGAAGCTCAACTCCGTTCCATTGTTACTCCGCACAATTTTGTGCTACCCAACAACCCAAACAGCTGAGTCTTTGCATTTTGTCGCATCATTGATTCAACGATCTTTTCTTGGCAGATTCATATTGACATATTCTGATTCCACTTGCAATACCTTCCATCGTGAGCCCCAAAGCCTAGCTAACTCGGCCAGCTGACCGGCATCCTGAGTGCAAAAGGAGAACATGAGAAGGGGAGAAACCAAGCGCTGGAATCATACCAAAATTTTAATGAAAGCCGTGATTTCAGGAAACTTGGTGCTTCATTCAGGAAACTTATGTAATTTTGCCCAGGAGTGAAATACAAGTGCTCAGAATATCTCAAACAAACATTCTCAAACTGCATCTTCCGTTTTTTACTTCCTCGCGAAAATGGCAAAGGTGCGGCAAGCATAGAACCACGAAAGAAGGCTTGATGAATCAAATGATGGGAGAGAGAGCTCCACTTGATGAGGAAAAACATGCACTTCGTGAAGCTCTTCGTGAAGCCACATTTGGAATTAGGCCACCCAACAGTAGAATGCAGCACCGCATAGTCCACCTTCTTGGGCGCCATGGCACTGTCCTTTTCAACTGCCACCACCACCTGGAACACGAGAGTACAGCTCCCGCAAATAGCCAAACTCCCATCACACTCCCATCACGCTCGGTCTCCTAATCTCTTTCCCAAACACCGTCAAAAACAGCTGCTTTTAGGCCCCCGAACTTCTCCGGCGACCTTAGAGTTGCGGTCATAGACCACCACTACCTCGCCACGGAACGTGGAAGTTGCATGGTGTCACCGGTGTCACCCCTTCCGAGCTGACCAGAACTAAAAGGCTTACAACTCCCATTGAGAAGCGCAGCTGCAGTAGTTACTGCAAGCTTTCTAGAATTGCATCAAGTGGTGCACGTTAGTTTAGGTTTTTGTTGACTCTAATGTGATGTCAATGCAAGGTCCAGAGCATTGTCTATACTGCCGCCTGACTGCATGCCCACCTCATCACTGAGATTCATGCTGGATTTATACCCTCTTTTGAATGATCCAGCCGTGTTTGCATAACATAGGCTGAAACCACTTCACTTTCCAACAATGGGTATCCTTCCTCGGGTGGAAGTCACTAATCCTACTAACAGCTAACACTGACTTCGACAGCTCAAGTAGCATGAGGGGTCATTCCAAAAATAAATCTTAGGAAGAATCCGCACTCTTCATCCTAGGTCCTAAATGATCCTAAACTCGCCCCAACGCCACTGACCACCCACAAAGGGCCCATCAAAGGGCCCATTCAACGAGGAACATCCTGGTCTGTGAAGCTGGCAGCCTCGGTGGTAACCCCCATTCTTCCCGCTAGAGGGAGAGATTCGAAAGATTAAGAGTCGTCAAGTATCACAATGCGACTCTAAATGACTCTAAATAGAGATCATCTTCTGATTACTGAATACTGAAATGATTGTAAACTGGATTCCTGTATGGATTCTCACCATGCATCACATTTTCACATTAGAGTTCACCATCTGCGCGTGGTTGAAGGTACCCAGTCACAGTTCTTGCTACCCTAAGCCCAACGCCACGTGCAAGCGCCAAGCACGCTTCCGGTGGATTGCTCTTTTCCTGCAGCAGATGGTCCCCAAGTTTGGCCCTTCATCTGCCATAAAAATGACAAAGGAAGGTTGTCTTATGTCTTAGATATGTTATCTTCAAGGTATCTAAGGCCCTGATAAACCAACTCTGCACAGATCCGCCTCTTTGCTCCATTGCCCATCCGGTCACAATGAGACCTGAAAATGGCACGCTGCAGCAGGGTTAAGGCGCAGCCCACTTGGATGCCTGGCAGAACTAAAGACTTCATGCTCATGCACAAACCACCAAGAATATGACTGTATGTATTTTACTGTCTTTCTGCCCGCCTGGATTATGTAATGATGGATGGTCTCAATTAGATGTGAAGCACTATGTCGCCAACCCCCCCGCAGCCTGACGTGAGCCAGTTGCCCTTCAGGCTCTGGCCCCTCTGGCACCCATGCCGGGGGAGGCGGCTGCCAGCTCTCCATGCGATACTTGGCGCCTTGATCTTCGGAGGACGAAATTTTGAAGGCAACAGTCACTGAGACTCTGCAGACTCTGACCCAAACAATGTTCCAATGACCCTATTATATCTTAATATCATTGCTGAGGCTTGTCACCCCAAATGCAACCCTGATTGCAGCACAGTGTAGCACATGCCAGTGCTGCAAACTTCTTTTGCATTTCACTTCGCGAATCATTGCAAGGGTGAATACGGTTTGATAGGATCGCAGGGATCTTCCCGGCATCCTTGTGAGCTGCCACCTTTTTCGAGGATGTTAAGGTAGGGCTAACAACCATTGGTTGCAACCTGCTTTCAATTCATGAGGAAGTGACTTGCAACTTGCTAAAATTCAAAAGGCAGCAACCGCAGTTGCCAACTCTCTCGAAAGAGTGGCAGCAGGAAAAACTCACCTCTCACGCAAAAAAACAGGTATGCGACGAAACCTCGCTCTTGAAGAATCGTAATAAGCATTAGGTGTTCACAGATTTGCCAGCTAGCCATGTTTCTTGCCAAAGGGCATTACAAATATTCCATATTCCTTACTACTGTATGTAGACTCCCCAAACTAATATTCCTCCCAGAAGCCATCTCAGATCGAGAACCGTCCTCCAACTTCCAACTCCAATTTGATCAGGATTCTTGGTGTCAGCGGCTGACTTACCGCAGTTCTTGGGGGCTGTATATTTGCAAGTTTGGAGGGGAACAAAATTTGTCAATTTGCATATGCCATGCTATACTGCTATACTATATACTTACGATAAGATGTACTCAGTACACATGCAGACGGAAAAGGTCATACAGCATCGTCAATCTGGATTCTGGATTTCATAATTAGTCGATTCGAAGCTGCAAGAAATATGCGAAGTATCGAAGTCATTTGAAAAACTTGTGAAACCGATGCGATTCGACCGCCCGCTTCGGCATCGAGGGATACTCAAGACACTTCCACGGCTCAATGTGACCAAAAAGCTTTCACGGCGAATTGAAGGCCTTGATGAAAAAATGCCGATATGTCCAGCTGTAACAACACAGAACTAGAATCCACCAGCATGCCACACTGGTGATCACTCCAAATCTGAACCTCAAGGACATAAAACTTACGCGAAAGAATGCGCCTAGCAGCGCTTGGAGCAAAAAAAATCAAGGGAATGACTATCCATATCTTTAGTCGCTTCACAAGGGAAGTGCCAATCTTCCATCCCAACATTCCAGACCAGAACACGAAGAAAATAACTGAGGGCAAATGAACGGCCACCAATATCCACTGCCAGAAAGCCTCCTCTTTTGACTCGACAATGTCCACAACAATCCCAACTCGCCCCAAGTGGATGCATTGCGGCAAGATCCCCAAGCCTGGCACAGTCAACAAGGCGAGCACATATCTCAGGGAGGGAGCCCCCGTGCCCACCGCGTTCATCACAGTGCGAGTCAACTGAGCGTGAACTACTTCGTCGAAGCGGTCCAAATGATGCTCTGAACCATCCTGTACGGTATACCTGACAGACTGATGCATACGGGTGATTTGACCCAAACCCTATCCATCCATCCGTCCATCCGTCCGTCCGTCCGTCCATGAAATCCATGCATCCCTCTCAAAGACTAAGATTGCATGAAAAATTGTGGACACTGCAACCGGGAGACCATCTCTTGAGCGTTCTGAAGACCAGTTCTCTATCGCACATCATGGGGTCACCAGTCTGTGGGTCCACATGGTTCAGTGTGCAGCAAGCACACTGCGAAGCACGGACACTGAAATTATGCAACTGGTCTTCCAAGTTCAGGAATTCAGTCATGTGCCGAATCCCCAAATAGCTCTGCAATGGGAGACCTACCAAAATAGCCGGCAGCATGAATAAGGCAACGATACCACGAAAAAAGGGAGACCCAGAAGGCCCAGAAGCGATGGTAAACCTCTCCTCAAACACAAAGAAAGCTTGTAGCGCAAAGGCGAGTAGGAGATTAGTACCACATGCAATCCACAGCAATGAAGCCATGGGCACCGGTATAAGCACTATTGACTTCTGTCGGTCCGTGTTCCTCATGAAAGAAGCAAGCTCGAAGGTACACCAAAGCCTGGTAAACGTGTTGGGTGACCACAAAACCAAAAGCCGTTTGGATTTGTTCAGAAATCCTGCCAAGCCAAGAATTCCTTGATTTTTGAGTCCTGGATCACCTTGCGCTATGCAAAGTCGATCAACGAACAAGAGTGGCACTGAGCAGCAAAGCGCACGACGCATACGTTGCCAGAAGCACAAGAAACAAAAATATACGACGTACGTCAAAAGGCTTGCCGTCCACCACCCTCCTGGGAGCCTCTCCAGGAGCAGCAGCCCGGAGGTAACAAAGCTCACAAGGACAGCGGCGAAGGCTGCTGGCAAGCTATTGAAAATCAACAGCAAAGACAAGGTCTTCTGCCAGCGACCTGTTTGCCAATCATGGCTCACAAAGTAGTCAATGGAATGTGCGCACTTACCTTCGGCTGGCAGTTCAGAGTTGAGGAAAATTGGCGGAAAAAAATTGAAGTGCGAGGGAAAGTGAACTGTGATGAACTTGGACAAGTTCCATTCATTTCCTATCGTTTCCTACTCATTTTTCTAGGGGCTCCTCCTCCTAAAAAGATAGTCTGACTAATTTCGAGCAAAATAGTCAAATGCTCCTTCTGCAGGCCAGCAACTAAGGGTATAGGTTTCTTTCCAGTTCATCTCCTTGTTGCCAAAGTGCTTTCCCCAAGACCGCAGGCACATGTCTAGAGACACGCCTCTCAGGAGCTCGGGAGGAAGCTCTGACACCAAGGATGCCACGGGCGCCACTGACTCCAAAGAAGAAACCTTCATGGCTTGTGGGGCTCAAAAAAAGGATTGAAACTGCTGAAAATTGTGGATCTCCTGGACCAATGCCAATGATGTTATAAAGTTTATTGTGTTACTACGGTTTTTGAATGTATTGATCTGGATGGTTTTCTTATCCTATTAAAGATAACACTTCTGAGGGAAACGAGTCAGCGGCTTGCATTCGTCGCCTCAGTTTCAGACATGATGTCATTCTGTGGGCAACCCACTGGCTGGGGCGCGTGACTCCAAGGAACCATGGCACACAAGCTGCGCTTGATTAAAGGTTCTTGTTAAACGGAGAAGGTCATGCCCAGAATCATGAAAAAGACATGAGGGCTGACAGTGGCACCGATGGGACTGATTCTCATTCAGAATTGGCTTCTTTCTGAAATTCCTTCCATGTCGTTTGCTTAGCACAGCTTGAGACTTTGAAGAAGACGCGTTGGGCGAGTTGGCAGATCAAACATGTTGATTGAATTACAGTATTCAAGAACTTCCACAATCCTGGGATCTAACCCAAAATATATCTGAAATGCTTCGTACTTATGAGATTTAGAATTCCAATGATGGGTAGAAACATGATTTCACCAGATCTCGGTAGTTTTTATACGAAGGCTGCGCTTCTTGTGAAACTCACCCAACTCTGATTCCACCCATAGCCATCCCAGTACAGCCCAAGCCTCGCAGAAAACAATGGATGCAGACATCGCGAACAATCTCTCAGCGTGAATATGCAGAACTCGCCGCCGGCCCTCTGAGCAGTCTGTCCTATTTAGACCACCTGTATCATGTATCCATGTATCACTCAGGAATGGGAAGGGTCAAGGGACTAAACTCGAGTTGAGCACACGGCATCCTCAAGCAAAGCTCTTTGCGTTCTTTGAGTATATTAAAGCCAAAGGACAAAATATCTCGCTTCCCGCAGAAAGAGCCCTGCTTATGTGTTGTCTTTCTAAACTTCTAAACGTTGACGTGGTTGGAGGTGGTTGCCTTGTCCACTCCGCAAATGCATGCCTCTACTATGTCTGCAGCTTCGGGCCCAGGAAGATGCGGTCTGAACAAGGGACTCCAACATCTTGACCATCCCTTTCAGCTTGCAGGATCACATGTCTTGAAATCGTATTCATCGGTCAAAACACTCCAAAAATCTTTTGATTTCACCTGTTCAGTGATCAAAAATGAGGAAGATCCTGACCCTGATAATGATAGTGAATAATGACAAAAATCACTCAACAAATAAGAAGCAACGAAATGTAAGGAAATCGTAAAGCTGGAAATGACTACCTGACCTGACAGGCCATGTTGCCCGGAGCATATCTGGGAAGACCGTGCTGGGTCGACCTTCTCAGCATCAGGGGCCTCGAGGTTGAGAATCGAGTTTCAATACTTTCTATCTCCCATACGTTCTCCGTGGAATGAAATACAATACAACTATGTAAATATATAAAGTATGTGTGTACATTGTACATCATCAAATTTATCTACAGTAGATAAGCAGCTGCTTGAATCAAAAATGTACAAACCTGCATGTCTAACCATTACACATTACACCACTCGCCATTCCAAACCCTCTCTTGCCTCAGCATCGACTACCGGCTCTGCGACAGCTTCGACATTGTCCATGGCTACCTCTGCTGGCTCCACAACGTCCGTGGCCAGCTCGGCCGTCTTGGACGGTTCAGGCGCGATGGGCACCTGCTCGCTCAGGGGGCTTTCTGGGACGGGATCCGAGGATGAACGCTGAAACACCCCAAAGGCACCTCTGACGCAGGCGGGAAGGACTCTTCAAAGATGTGCTGCTTCTGTCGGCCTATAACAGGAATGTTAGGTTGGGCCCCGAAGTTGTTAGGTTGGAAATCTCTGCAGGAACTTAGCCAGAGTACTAAAGAGTGGGCTCTAGCCTGGTTGGCCCACTGGTTGGCTCTCCTCCGATATCTCGAGCATCAGTTCCAACGTGTCATCCTCGCCACTCAGCAAACCGGTGAAGGTGAGACTGCCCCTTCGCTGCTAAGTCTACACAAATTCACCCTACATGGTTTGTGTGCATATACTGATGTGAAATCTATCTCGGGGCACGCTTCGCCAAGGTGCAATGCAATCAGGCGGCTGTTCACCTCAACGCGCTGCAGATATGCCGGCCGACCCACTTGACTCCCCACCCACCATGAAATCTCATTATGTTCTTTCATGGCTGACAGCAATTATGTCCAACCTGCAGTCGGCATCTCTTCGCTAAAATGCTCTGGGCTCAAATGGGGTGGCGCCTGAACCGGTGAGTTGACGAGGATGAGTTCGGCCAGCTGAACATGGTGAACATCAGAAATCTTCTGGTGAGGGGGTGACATATTTGATCTATGTCTTGTTGGGCCTTGAGACATTCAAAGCCATCAAGAGGAGACCTCTATTGGTTGAAATTCCAAACTTCAAAGTTCTGAATGCTTGCCTTGCCCGATCCCAATTCAAAGAGACGATGAATGATGGTGATGGTGATGGTGATGGTGATGGTGATGGTGATGGTGATGGTGATGGTGATGATGATGATGATGATGATGATGATGATGATGATGATGATGATGATGAGATGATGGTGGTGGACTGTCAGGAATTTGCAACTGCCCCCATCTGCCTCCTCGAGAATTTGCAGCTCCTGGCAGAGGGAGAAAGATGGTGAGATTGCGGCAAATCTATCAGCCCGAATCGGCTCCCGATGCCTCACTGGACGCAGCCTCAGGTGCAGCCTGGGCCTGGCTGGAAGCTTCCACAGCCGGGGCCTTTCCGCAAACAAACACAGATCGTGAGTCTTCAACAAGGGGTTTGGTAAGATATCGAACTATCCAACTTCCCCATGGAAACTCTACAAAGGTATTCCCTGGTTTGCATTCATAGTTTCAGCGCGTTTTAGGCGGAGAAGCATCATAGCTCTTACGGACCCTAGTTTACATTTATCATATTCACTGCAAACATCCCCAGCCTCAGGTTGATCCTCTACATCTTTGGCCTCTTCCAAAGGCGGAGCCTCAACCTGCAAATGCTGACATGGAAATCCCCTCCGCCCCGCTACCTCGGAATGAAAAGCCACCGTTTCAGACCACCTTTCGAGCTGTGTTTGGCTTCCGGACGCCATCTTTCTGCCTTTTGGATATCATATCATTCTAATGGAAAAAGGTGAAATGATATCAAGATTCTCAAGTCAACATGGTTCAACCCGATTTCCTTGAACCATCAACATGCAACCTGAATCACACCCAACCAGTCGCCCAACACATGCCTCAGGCGTGCCAGATTCGGGTCCAGGTTGAGCAGCTGGGACCTGCAGCCCGAAAGACTTCCCTAATTACCAAGATTCTTTGTGTTCATGAAGTCTCCAGCCGTGAATACAACTCGCCCCAAAAGCCCCACCTCGGCAGAGGAGCCCGCCCCAATTTCGTC
Source organism: Breviolum minutum Mf 1.05b.01 (assembly GCA_000507305.1). Classification (NCBI taxonomy): domain Eukaryota; class Dinophyceae; order Suessiales; family Symbiodiniaceae; genus Breviolum; species Breviolum minutum. The sequence goes on along the minus strand of DF242260.1, from coordinate 46,304 downwards.
GGAGACAGCCTTAGGGCCAAGTCTTGCAGCACATTTCAAGGCAGCAAAAGTGTCATTCACCCGAAATGAATGTAAATTTTGAGCTGTTTAAAAAAGGAGTTCACTGCTCTTCTACAGCACCTTGAATTTGGACATACAGCAAGTGGTAGGTGCCTACGCAAAGGGAATCCATCCACCCGTGCGAATGCAGCTTCATATCTAGATACCTGCAAAGGTTGTGACTTTGGCTTCCAGGCGTTACCCGACAGGGCAGGTTCGGGCGACGCTTCCTCAACTGTGAGGGGCCATCAACGCTTGGAAGAGTGGCGGCATTGGAAATCAGGACTTAGAGATTCCATGCTTATCAAGTCCTATTGTCGGTGATATGGCAATTTCCGGCAATCTTAGGTACAACTTCTGGGCAAAAGAAAGTACTCTTGGAGCTGAAGGGATGTGAAATACTTGCAGGAAATTCATTTGGAGCCTCTCATACGCTTGACTTCTCAATCAGGAAGATTTCCACATCACAATCAGCTTCGCAGCTTTAGCCCCTTGTCCCACCATTGGACACTAGGCCACCAAAAGAAACAACCAGTCCTCCTCATGTACCACCGGCGGCGCATCCACCCCAGGCATGTTGGCTAAATCCGGCCACACCCTGTCAAGTTGGCTGAGAACGGAGACCTTCCACTGGAACTAGAACTCCGTACCACCGCAGCCTGATGCTGCTCATAGATATCCGCTTGGAAAGTCCGACATCCATGATACAAGATGATAAGTCTGCCAACAGAGTGACCCTTTTCTGCCCTACTGCAAAATACTACCTTGAAATTGAAACTTCAATCTCATCTTTAAATTGCGAACCTGACAAAGTTACGAAGCTTCTTGACTCTTTTGACTCTTGACCATGGGAACGTGTCACTTGTCATGTCTCAAGCTCAACACGGAAAACCAGCCCGACCTTTCTTAGTCTGAAAAGGTACTTCATGGATATGCATGTGACTGGCAAAACACCCCACCCCCTTGGAGCCAGTGGAAGATCCAGGCAGTATTTCGATACAAGCACTCATTCGTGAATCAGCAGAAACTTGGCAAACTTGGCTTACAGTACTGCAGCATTTCCCCTAATGATTCAATGATCCATCTAGTTTTTCCTAAGGCCTTCAGCATCAAAGGTGGCAGCTCAGCAGCCTTGATAATGTCACATGTGCTGTTTTTCTTCTGAGTTTTTGCAGCTTTGTCGGATCCTTCCTATCGCAGCTAAGAGATATTGTCTCCAGTGCGCCCCGTTTCTGTTTCCGGGTGCGGGTTCGGCACCTCATTCAAATGGTGGAAAAATCAGGGCCACGGTGAATATGGAGCGAGGGGCACTGCGGCACCCAGGCTGAAAAGACAGGTGTTCGGTGTGTTTTTTCCTCAGCGCTTCTTGGTCAAACCAGTTAACTTACCGCTGAGTTTAGACTCAAGGCTGTCTGCGATCTTTTGCCTCATTGCAGTAAGGTGTGAAACAAAGGTGGCTTCCGGGTGACTTCCATGTCGCAACCAAACACCAAAAAGACCTTCAAAGCCTTCTCCCCACTTCCTCCAAACCACTCTTTGAGGAAGCAACTCATCTTCCTCCATGGTAAAGAAACTCGCCACGGCTCCGCTGGAAGACTTGGCCACCGAGACATTGATGTTACTCAGATGGACATCCACATGAGTTACATGAGAGTTTCCAGAACGTCATCGCCCGATCCTAATCTGTTACCCTAAGACACTAGCAAATTCATCCCAGTCATAGTCCACACTCCGAATTTGAGAGAGCCGGTTGCGAAATATCAATAGGCCCCCGTACACTAAATCCGGATCCCATGCCCTGTTTTTGCGCTTTGGCTTGGAGGTATTCATTAACCTCAGAGCGGCCAATGTCGGGCAGCCGCAAGCAGCAGGAAGCAGTGTTGCGATACTACACCTTTTTGCTGCGCGAGCTTTTGGAATTGTTTCATTTCTGTGCTTGGTTTCAGTTATGGGTCAAAAAATCGCTTCATGAAAAAAGGAAAATCAAGAATAGCATCCTACGTGCATACATGGTGACTGAGTGACCATATCCTTTGTCTGTCTACTAAGAACCAGTACGATGATACAGAATGCGCAAAGTAAAAGAGCTCTTAGATTCGCAGCTAATCACACAATAAACAGGTACCTGGCATGATACATGCAGGCAAAATGAGGTTAATGAGGCCTGACCCGCAAAAATGTGGAAACTTACCCCAAGTTTACCATGCAAATGGACATACATGCATGGATGCAGAGCAGACTCTTGGTACTCATACTCTGGTTTACCCTGACTAAGCTGGTTACGCCTGTTACACTTGTTGTTTAATGCTGGCTATGCTGAGTACGCTGATTGCGCTCGTTTGGGCTGATTACGCTGGTTTACGCTGGTTAAAGCTGCTTGCGCTGGCTTAACCGGTGTAACTGGTGCAATCGGTGTCCGGTGTAACCTGTGTAACCAGTGCAACCGGTGTAACCGGTACAATTGATGTAACTGGTGTTAGTAGCGGTATCAAAATATATACATATATCATATATATATATATCTAATATGTTCAGCGCATCAAAACCGCTAAGCAAAAGCGAGAGCAGTATTAATGTTGATGTTTACTGATGTCACTGCGCACTGTTACTTAAGATGCTTAAAAGCACCAGCTCAAGTTTCAAATGCCTGTACTCAATTTACATGCTGAAAGTTGGGGTAGGGTAGAATCATGCCTTGGCATATTCCAATTGTCTAACCTTCGCACTTAGCGTCCCATCCACAGGCTCTCAAAAAGCCTGCTGCAGCTGAGGCTACGAACGTTGAAGCCAGTGTCCTCCTCTTGCGCCTCAGGGATCAGGATGAGCAGACGTAGCCCGGCACGGGAAGCACAATAAAGGTGTAGCTTCACTCATCCTCAACTGAACCTTTTACACGAAACACACATTAAGAATCCAAAGTCAAACTTCTTACATTATTGTCATATTACATTTTATGTAAGTCAAAAAAAACTTTACGTACGTTACTATACATATTATATATAAAATATGAATTATGAATATGCAGGTACATGATAAATTTAAACACCAACTGCAAACAAATGAACATGAGGTACTGCATCCTCCCATCTTCCTATGCCTTTAGGTGCCCCAGGCATCGCCCTGAGAGAGCTTCGGCACACCGGGCAAGCTGAAGGAAATGGAGGGTGCCTTGGGCTTGGGCTGTTGCGCCTGGCCGAACATGGCAGCTGTCAGCTGTGTTTTTGAGAAAGGAGGGTATATAATTGATTAGGAAAACTAGAAGAGAATTTGATGTGGAAAATACAAACAAGTATTATCAAAGAAGAATTCTTTCCTCTTGAGGTCACTCTTGTGAGTATCATGTTTGCCTCTTCTTCCTTGGTTCTGATCGGCTTGATCTTCAGCGACGACTTCTCACCGTTGATGGTCCAAGAGCCCTTATTCCTCACTGGGAGACCACCATGTTAGGGGACAGCCTTTATGAACATCACCGGGTGGAAACAGTGTCACTGGTCGATGTCAAGGGTCTCAATGGCAAAGCCGTTGCACTCGCCCGAAAGCTTCGTGGAGATCCTCAAGGTGGCAAATGACATATCGCATTAAGCACTTGTCCTCAAAATGAAAGCGGTTGGAATTTCGGGAATTTGTTCTAATAAGTAGTCAATACCTGCAAGTGCGCAAGGAAACTCAAAATCCATATGAAGCCTGGGTGTGCCGAAGGGAATATAGAAGAATTGTTCATCCAAATCACATCTCCCCGTAGACTGGGACGCTGGCTGGAACTGTTCGCAGTCGTTGTACATCAGGTAGAGGTCCTGGTCACCCTGCCATCAAAGACACAGCTTGTCAGCTAAGAACCAGAAATTCCCAGTCAGGTTCTGCAAAAACCGCCCCCTTCCGAACCAGTACACCCATTCTAGCCAGTCACATGTTCGCCCACCACCCACACCATTTTGGCCTTCTTGTACACCGCTCGTTCATTGATCTTAGGGCAGGCGTGGGAGATTCAAAAGCATCTTCGCGCATGGAAAACCGAGAGGTGTGTTATTCTTCCTCCCTGGGTTGTACCATACGATCCTTTTTCCCTGCTCGACCTGCTTCCTGTGCACCTCCCGAAGAGAAACCATTCTCATTTGTCATGCGTTACTTGTCCAGAGAAGAGCAGCTGTCCAGGTATTTCTCTGCAGCTCATGACCGAAAACTAGTGCCCCGGGCACCTCTGGTTTGGATGACACTTCATAATACATATATACACATCATATGTTACATATCTATCTGCGGGATGAGAGTGTGCGTCCCCAAGCGTCCCCAAGACCGCAAGACCCATGTTCACACAAATGATGACCTCTGCCAACTTCCCACTCAGCCCTCCACACGTTTACCTTCCACAATGTCCCACACACCTCACTGAGACAACACAACTGGAGGGTTCACCATCCCCTTATCACCTGGAAAAAGGAGTGCCTGCCTTCATCCCAAGATGAAACACCAAAACATCAACCTTTCGTTTTTCACTGGGCCCCAGCACCGTTGAGTTTCTTCCCCGGTGGGCCTCCAATTCCTGAGACCTGAAAGGACAGCTGATCCAATTGAAGGCCGTTTCCCGGCCTTCTCAGCCTTCCCACCAAATAGAAAAGTTGACAATGAAGCTAAGAACCGGCATGGATCAGCGCTTCATGAACCGTTGGAGTCAAATAAATGTCGCATCTGCATGAATTATGCTCAACAACGGCCTCCACTTTCGAAGGGCTGGCAGCAAAGGCCGCCTCCGTTGAGTTTGGATTTGAGGTGCAGTTCACAGCTCACTGCTTTTCCCACGCATTGCATTGTGGGAATTTTGAGATATGCGAAGGTTTTGCTGACCCCTGGCGAAGCTTCAGCAATTCAAGCCGTCATAGCAAAAAGAGAAAACATTGAAAAAACCCAAAACCTGTTGGCAATTGAGCCTCCGATGCTGCCACACTGGCAGGAAGCGCCACCAGAGCTCCCAAAATGCCTTTTGCACTCCAAGAAAAAGCCAAGAGATAAATCCAACAGCTTTCAAGTGTAATAGGACATCATTGTCATTGCAAATCCAGCTGCAGCGCATGTTTTTGTTGATGGTCACAACCTGCTATCATCTTGCTGCCATGGCCTCTTCGAGATGGCTCTGATTTGGGTGCAGCGCACGGGACGAAGCTTCTGGAGACCTGAGGGGCTTAGGTCAAATCTGTGCCGATATGTAACAAACACTTCCATGTTACATCCACAGTGCTCATCTGAGATCTCTGGCAAGTGTTCCAAAGATGGCCAAAACCAAAACCTGAGCTCAGCTCCCTAAGGAAAAGGGAGCTAGCACCCCTGAGCACACTTGTGACTTCTTGTGCAAAGTATGTGAGCTGAAAAAGCACATTAAGATGAAGCTACAAAACTCATATATATATATATATGTATATATATATATATATAATTATATATACATACATACTTGTATATGTACATCTGTGCAGACAGCTTTCCAACAAAAGACCGTCTTCTCCCCTTCTGCTTGACGTCCGCGCAGACTGCCAAAACAGCTTGAGTCCTTCTTCCGTGTCCAGGCCCCCACACGGAGCTTCTGCGGCACACCTGCAGGGCCAAGTCCGGGGCAGTTTGACAGCTGCTTGCCACATCAAAACATCATTGACCATCTTTGATACTTTCACCTCGGCGCAGGATCATGAATCTATGATTCAGAAATCATTTCCTGCAGTGATTCAGGAAATTCCAGTGCATGAAATTTGACGCCCACAAATCCTTCTTTTTTCATCTTTTACCCGCATTTTTCTGCACCATCCGGACGCCATCGCACACATGCACTCCGCATCGCCGCAGGCATGTGGACGAAAAGGGCTGGGAGGTGGACAACTTCACGAAGAGAGGGGCTTGGATATCGACCTTGTGGCCAGTCGCACCTCACCTCCAAGGCCAAGGACCACACATTCGTCCCTTCGGCTCACAGGAAAGCAAGCCCGGCGAAGCATGGCCGTGCGCCCTGTTTACGCTGGGCCTCGGCGCTTCTCATCAAAACCAGTGCAATAAAATGACGTGCCTGTTGAAAAAGAAATTTGTCCAAGTCTGAATCTCAGTATATAACCCACTGAGCCCCTAGCACCCTTAGTGCTCTCCAACGCTAGCAAGGCCGTTGATGCTGTCGAAGGCTTCCTTAGCATGCAAAGTTTGCAAAGTCCAAGAAGTTCTGTGAGGATCTTTGTTTGCCTGGGTCCGAGTGTTCCATTCGCCATGCACATAGATCCACAAAAACTCATGACCTTGCTCTATTGTGTAACCTCGCATCCTCTCAGCCAACTAGCTCTTGAAAAGTGGAGGGCTGGAGTGACTCCACAAGAAATTAATTCAATGAATTCCTACGCTTGAAGTCCTCACAAATGTGTATCAACATGTATCTTCGCTTTTCTGCATCAGTTTCTCATTTCTGCCAAGCAGCGCAGGAGCCATTTTGATGCCTGAGCCTCGCGCCAAGTGACCCTCACACCCTCCATGTTTCTTGTAAGTTTGGTAAGCCCTAACTGTCAAATATGGGATTGGCAAGTTCTATTCGATTCTATTATTAAAAAAACCTGTGCTCCAATACCAAACAAATTTCCTCAAAGATCTTCAACATTCCAACTTCCAGTTTGACATTCGAGGTATTCAACTCCCCCAAAAGCCTTTGGCTGAAAGAGATGCATCTAACGTAGCAGCGGCCGCACGATCCATGCAACTTCGCAGCTTGTCACAAAGCGGTTCATCTGAACCACCTCAGAAAGGGTCTCAAGGTCCCCCTGAAATCGGAGGTGACGCAGGCCGATATTTGCTGCGAAGGGAGGTGGTGTCTTGAGACGCAAATGTCAAAACCATTGAACACGGAGGGTTGGGATCAGCAGTAGACCTACATGATCCTTGTATAAAACGAGCCAGGGGGAGTCGCTGATGAATCTGAGTGTAATATATTGGCGGATGTGTCTTGAAAACGATTTGGACGACAAAAACAAACCTCCAATTGCAGCACTTCTTGTCATGTTTTTGTCAAGGCCAGAGCCCTCGCCAAGTGGAACAAACTCTATTCACTCTATGGAGGGGGCCCACAAATTAATTGATGGCATCCAACAAAAACGGAGCTACCATCTTAATGGATGATCAATGGTCAAATTCCAATTCTCTCTTTTTTTAAATGCCCCACATCATCAGAGGAGAACTCCAGCTGAGCTCGCGAGCTCCCGTTCCAGGTGAAAACAAGATGATAGAAAAAAAGTTACGTGTGCGCATGCACCAAAAATAGTCCTTGTGAAGACAGGGTTTTTTGGTGAGCGCAGTCACGCTCTTGGTACCTGACTCCGCTACAACAAAAAAGACATCGGATTTTAAAAGAACGAGCTTGCGTACCTAAACAACCTCGATCCGCTTTAAATTGCTTGGTCGGACTGAATCGCCGCATCGCTCATGTTGAGCACTTTTGAATCATGTTTGTGACAAAAACGGAGCCGAGCATCATTTGCTGGACTCCAATTTGTAGACCTGTTGTGTGGCACACGGCAGCTGGGTGACACAGCTGTTGTGTCCTAAACAAGTAGGACAGGGGTGTGGTGAAATTGAGATGAGAGAAGTAGTAGTTTTAGCTCACGTCGCCAGTAGCGGCGCTGAGGAATTCATCCTTTTTCGTTCAATTGACGATATGCTGCATGGTATACATATATGTCACACATGTCCAAACCTAATGTAACCCGTGTTCAAATTGCTACGCCATGGACTGCTTCGGTACATATGTCACACATGTCCAAACCTAATGTAACCCGTGTTCTAAGTGCTACGCCATGGACTGCTTCGGTACATATGTCACACATGTCCAAACCTAATGTAACCCGTGTTCAAAGTGCTACGCCTAGTGAAAAATGCGTGGGTCCAAAAAAGTCCAGCGCCGCTACGGGCGACGTGACCTAGTTTTAGTCTAGTACTCTTCAGTAGAAACAGTGGCATTCGAACAGGCAGAATCACATTTGACAAAAGAAGCAAAAGAGCCTTAAATGAGTCTATATATATAAATATAGTTAGTCTGAGAATGAAACAAATTGACAATGACATAAGCCTGAGCATCAAGTTCAGGTAAAAGGTTGCATAAAATCAAAAATCACGCTTCCATGAAGAATGCTTGGGTACACCCTCCCGACTCGACTCACTGTCTTGATACATGGCCCCACCTGCATCGCACCCATGGCACTGTCTGCTGGGTGATCGTCCAGCCTTGGCCATCCAGAAATCCATTCGTCCCAAAGGTTGCTGTGTTCATCTTGCTCTCACTGATTCATGCGCCTTTGAGATGTGAATTGAACTTCAAACAGAAAAAGTCTCATCAAGGCATATTAGAAAAATAAATGTGCAAAGAATTCGTCTGCCCCATGCTCATTGCACCCAACATGTCAATTGAATCCAAATGATTCAGCCTTGAGGCAAGGGCTTCAAATCTGTTCGGAAGGACACCAACACAGGCAACAACTTTGGCATCCTGCGCGGGGACGCTGGATCAAATCCTGGCACATTGCCAGAGTTGGCAATCCTGATCTCAAAATGTTGAGCTTCCTACCTTCTCAGCCAAATGCTTCACTGCCAGCAATGAAGCAGAGTGGCGGCTTGTGCCGCGCCAAGCAGCACATTCAGCACAAGGTTCAGTGAGGATCTCTAGGATAAATGTCAAAAAGAAAGAGGAATCAAAATGATAAAAACATGTTTGGAATGTCACTAGAGCAAACCAAGAGCATGAAAGGCCACATCCAACTGTTCCCAAGTTTTGCTATGTTTTGTGGAAGCAAAGCTCGCTTGAAGGGTAGAAAGAAATGATAAACAAAACGGGTTTGAGCCAACTTTATGCTGCTGAACTGGTGCAAGTCTGCTGTCATAGGGGAAAACCCTGCACTGAGGACGCTGAGTCTCATTAAATGCGTCCAGCATTTATCTCTGGACAACTAGCTCCAATTCTCACAAAAAGTTGGAGGGTACTTTTAAAGGGTTCCGGCACCTTCTCAGTTGTTACTAGTATGTTGCCTGAATCTAGACCACCCCCTTTTATATATTTCTGAAACGTGCCAAGATCCACGAATTGAGATTCAGGTCTATTAATTTACTGATCTACCATCTACAATCCCCTCCCCATCAGAACCCTGCAGCCCAAGCGCCTTTGCTGACTTCATGTGCCCACAACCTCAGCGGCCGTAAAAGGGCGAGTGGCCAAAGCTGATTCGTAAGCAGCCTTGAGTGGCACCATCCTACTCGTATGCCGACCAAAGATGTAGGAATCGAGCAATCATGATCAATTTGTACATCACACAGGTCCTTGTCATTGGTTCAGCACTACGTCTACAACTACTGGAGTATACATTTCACCTGAAGTAGAAGCCTAACAGTCTTACTGTAGATGCAACAAATTGTCAAAGTTTTGGAAGCAGAACGCAGGAATGAAACGGGAGCATCCACACAGGAAAAGTTGATCTCAGCTAACTGTAGCATCACCACACTGTAGATCTGGTCTTCCCAGTCCCATTTTCCTTTTGTCTTGGGCTCTTTGGCCCACGGCTCAAACCGGCCCAGCTCTAGCATGGGCCTCTTGTCCGGGCAATTGCCAATGCACCCTAAACTTCCCGAAATCTTGCGCGTTTGCTCTGCCAATCAATCTGCCCACCCGGTCGGCCATTGTCGAAGCCCTCAGGAAGCATGTCCAGCACATTTGGAGCCAAACCACAGGCCACACTTGTAGCTACAACCACTGGTGACGCTAAAGTTCCAAAAACCATTGCTGATCGTACTGCAGCTTGTCTCGCTGACAACCGCGCAGCAGTGACAGCTGTCCCACTTGCCAGGGCCGCTCCACCCACGGTACCAGTGACAAGGCCAGCTGCACCAAAGCAGCCGAAAGCCCAAAAAGCGGGAATCATCATGGCCGCCAACAACGAGAATGAAACGAACGGTAAAAACATTGCCAACATCACGGAATCCGAAGAAATAGATATGGCACCTAGGATGGCACCACTGGCATTACTTGCCAGCAAAAGCCACAAATGCCATGCAGCACGCAGACCCACCCGCGCACCGAACATGGCGCTGCGGCTGATGGTGGAAAAATGATGGCCAGATGGTGCAGCCTCCACGATCGCATTGAAAGATTGTAAACGCTGCGGGGAGGTGCTGGCAACTGTTGCTGCCATGGCACCCAAGGATGATCCAGGGAACGCAGTAGAGAAGCCAAGGTGAAACGATTGAAACGACTGAAATTGTACGAAATGCGTAACATCATCGAGCATCGAGGAGAATGAAAGTCCTGCACAGGCACCTCCCATACATGCCAGAAATGGCAAGGGATGAAGTCCTGCAGCTGGTGGCGTCTGAGCCCGAAACCATCGTAAATGCTGCTGCGTCTTATGGCAGGCCACCCGGAAATGACCACAGCGGAAGCGAGACCACATGCAATGTGGGTGGGGATTCCAGGCCCCGATTTGTCCTTTTTGACCCCGATAGCAACACACAAAAACATTTCAAGCAACACTGCCAAAGCAAAATACCATGTGTTCCCCCACCTTTTGTTGAGAAGAATACGAATCGCAAAGGATTTTCTTTTCCATGACATAGGTGTTACTGCAAACATTTCGGGACAAGGGTCCCTCCATCCCCGTATCCCAGCCGATACAGGGGTAGCATCCCGTTGCCCCAGCCAAATTGAAATATCACGCACAATACACTGAAACATGCCACGTCAACTGTTTTCACAATGACACCACCGCTAAAATTGAACAGCCAAGACACCAACAGCTGCCGGCTGACCCCAAGCAGTGCACGATTGAGCCAAATCTGAAATTGGAAGTGTTTGCGATTTTCAAGACCGCACTCTTATTGGCATCACCATCTTGTCAAAAACCGACATTCTTTAAGAGGCATTCCAATCTTGATATACGACAAATTGCTGCATGTTTTCAATGACCTCTTCACAACATTTCACAACGGGAGTTTGGACAATTTCCAAATATGTTTATTCATACACCTTTGTCCCAAACCGCACCGTCATGTCTACACAGGCATAGATTGTGGATTCAGAACAAGCCCACCCCTCATGCAAAAATATGTCCAAGCCATGAAAACACCCCAACAAAGCTGACACAGACATGGCACACAGATACATTTCCGTCAAAAAACACTAGAAAACATTGATTTCATATGGTCACTTCTTGCAAAAAAAAACAAAAAACACAACGAACACAGCATTTGTGTCTGCGTTCTCTCTTTGATTCTAGTGCCCTCAATTTACCGCTGTCACTATTACGCGTACGCACATCGCCACAGTTTTGAGGGCTCTGGCACCTGCACCATCGAGGTGCGGAATTACGTTCGAAAGCTACTGCATACATTTTTTTCCCGCGAATTTGTTCGTGCCAACCCACATCAAAGGCGTAAACAATGGTTATTATGATCCTTTGAAATTGGGAGAGGGATGAAAAATGTCAACCTCAACCACGAATTGCCAAAAAAAAACATCAGGCATCTTGCTATGATGAAATCTGGTTGAAAAGCAACAACTTTGACTTTCCCTGTAGTGGGCGCATAGTTTTCCACATTTGAATCAAACCTGCGACAAAACATTCCAACACGATCAAAAAAAGTGCCGTTTACCACGAAGGAAAACGAGCAAGCAAATTGTTGCACTGGTACGTTGTTTTTCAAATTTGACCGTCCAAAAAACCTTTTTCGCACACCAGCAACAATATTGAATCAATGATGCGTCACAACATCTCAAATTGATGCCGTCGCTACGTACAAAAAATCCAAATAAGAAGGCCGATGCCACATGTTCCCTGTAACCCCTGCAGGCCCCTTTGAAAAGCGACCTTCTCACAGGTTAGGGCGGTGTATGCGCTAAAGGTACATATGTTTAAGATATTCAAGCAAGGGTGCGTTTATTTCTCTCATTTGCAGGCATGGTGTCATTCCCGTTGCCGTACACGACTCGGTTTTTACAATAATGGTACCAAAACCTTGCGGGGATGTCTAACTATTCCGCTCTAAATTGTTGGTCACATTTTTCCAGAAACCATTGGAAAAAACATACGTGCATGAAAATTGAAAATATAAGTATGCGCTGTCAAGTTTGTCTTTGTTGGAAGGTGTCCAAACCAAAAATGATAACATTTGCGAGGTGAAGCTTCCAAAGTTCCAAAATGTTTGCAAAAAACATGTGAGGGGTTCGTGCCGACATGTGTGCACGACATGGAGACCAAACATGAAACCGCCGAAGAAACCATGGAATACAGGACGGTTCACAGGCACACCACATGCAATATTTTTTTTTCACCCGACAAAATAACCCGACCGAGTTTGGAGCATGTGGCGTAGTAGAGTCACAAATGGGAAGGCAAATGAAAGCAAAACTGTTGAATCATCCTGCCAACACAACTAGGATATAGGCTGGCACACACGTTAAACAATAAAACACGGAACTGCAAAATCATGCGGCCAAAGTATTGAACAAATATAGGCACAGAAACAAAAGTTTCAGGTACATTAGTTTTTTGGCACCTCCTTCATAGAAACTGTAACGACGGCGACCACATAATCCCAAACCAACTTTTCAAGCCAAACCCACACATACGTGGAAATGGAAGATATCATCCTGCCAAAACATGTAGCATCTCCCTCCAATTTTTCCACGTCCAAAAATTAAAAAACATGTACAGACTGTCATTTTCAGGTTGTAGGTCGGACGGTTCGATCCGGAAAATATAAATCCTTGGACAAAAAATGTCACATATATGTTCTGACTTGCGGTTGTTGCTGAATATTATTAAACGCATTTTCTCTCAGCGGAGATACGAAACTGCCAGTGCCAGTGAATGATGAATTTGTTTCATGCATTGCTGACGCTAGATCAAGCCAACAAACTTCGGACTTTTTTGTCACCCCTTGACCCCTTTTCCTGCCGCATTGAATCTGCCTTACGAGGCCTGTTTGCAAAACCTCCCCGCAATGCAGGCTTCACTCACTCAGTCACTCAACAATCTGAACCAGCTCCCCTCGAAACCCTGTGGCATCGAAAGCGGCCCCCCCTACGCTGCTTTGACACTGGCGGCCCGAGCACTTGCTTCCCTCCGCCGCGGCCCATGCCTATGTTTGAGGAAATCGCTTTCCCATCCAGGCCTAGGTGCGACAAGGATGTGTGTTGAATCCACGTTTGTTGCGCAGTTTATTGGAATGGCTAATGTGAGCTTGGAGGGTCAAGGGAGAAACGCGGGAATTTCGTTTTGACCTCGACAGTGGCATGCCCTTGTTATTGAATTGATGTTTCGCTGGTGATATCCCCCTTTTTGTACGAACAGCTTCAGAAGCAATGGCTCCGTGGGACGATGTGGCCTACAAATTGTTTTAACATCCGGATACACCTGAGCGTTGGGAATATAGTTGTTTTAACTCCAATCGTTCAGCCCCCTTGCTGCTTGTCAATGGTTTGCATAAAGCGACCCCATTTTGGTCACAGGCGGTGACAAAAATTGACTATGCACACGGGCTTTAACTTTTTGACTTTCATCCTATGTGCCGAGCGGCGGCCCGTCGGGGGCACAAGAAGTGAAACCCAAAAGATTGTATGCATTTTTTTTAATATGAAAACGTGAAAATGCCATAAAATACTAGCGTCGTTAAACGTAGGAAACGAAGGCCGTCTGGCATTGGAACCAATGGTCAATGGTCAATGCCTGTACGCCACAAGGCGAGCCCATTTTGGGCACAGGCGGTGAAAAGAAATATGTACATTGGTTTCGCATGAAATTTCAAATTGCTCTCACATCTGGCAAAAAGTGTAGAAGTCTTCAAAAAGTGCATTCCAGTGATGATGGTATTTCGCTTCCTCTAGCCATGGTCCCAAACCTTTGTATCGACAAAAAGCTTGGAGTTGATAGTCCCAAGTGTGCGGTCTCCTTCCCAAGGATCGGTATCGGACAGATGGATTCCAAGCAAGAATT
>DF242260.1:0-32263 GCA_000507305.1 Breviolum minutum Mf 1.05b.01 | reverse complement strand
GTAGAGCTACCCACAATGTTGGCCAATGTACGCGGTCAAATGCCTTTGACAAGTCTAAACTTACAATCCACACTGTGATTCCAGCTGCGGCAGCTTTATCCAGTAGAAGGTTCGCTGTCAACAAATGTTCTTCCAATCTTCTGCCTGGTCGAATGTTGTGGGCATTGACCCCACTGATGACAGCAGCAAAAATTTTGTATTGGACCGTGCCATTGGGAATACTTTCCACCCCTGAATTCCACGGCAGGATGCGATTTACCCAACGATTGTCGTAAAGTAAGGCAATATATGTTGCTCATTACTTTCCAATATTCGGACACATATTTCGCTGAACATAATTTAGGGCCATAGTATCCCATTTGTTGATCAATCTGTCAATGTCATGCATGGAACATTATATGCCCCGCCTGGTTTGTTTTTTTTTCTTTCGCGCATTTTTCACCGCAAATTGTCGGGTAGCAGGGAGTGTTTTAAGGATCAAACTCCAGGCATTGGGCACAGTGGTAACCATTCATATACCTGCCGCCCCCGGATGTGCACAGGAGAGGGCCAAATCCAAGCCAATCTCTTGAGGACGGGGGTGGGAATCTGTGCGTGGGGCTGCGGGCTTCAGCGAGGATCTCACTGATGGAGGATGTGTTGCCCCCCAGGTTGTGGCAGCCACAAAGGTCTTGGTCAAGGAGGGATGCTGCGAAGCCATGCATGGCCGCATGCGAATGCATGGCCGCATGCGTGGGCTGCCGCAGAAGGGCTGAGGTTTGGCGGCTTTCGGTGTGGGCGAGGAACCTCAGGAACGTCGCGGCTTCTTGGCTGCTGCGGATGGTTGTGCATGCTCTGCTGGCGTCCGGACCGGGTTGGGATTCGAGGAGTCCACGTCTGGGTGGACCAAGGCTTTCGATGAGCTCTTGATGGCATCTGGTGTAGATGGCATGGCCGCTTAGTGTTGCCATCCTTGCCCGATGGTGGGTCCGTCGTCGGTGTGCGGTGGTGGTGCTGGCGGCCTGAGTTCTGTGAAGGCTATCCAGTCAGGTGGTTCCCATCCATGTGTTGTTAATGAAATTGGCTGATGCGGAGGCGGCTTGGAGGGCTGGTACCGTAAGGTTCTGAAGTTGTCGGAGGACGGGGGCTGCCGTGATAGGCGCTTAAAAAATGACACTTGTTGCTGGAGGACGGGGATAGCTTCAGCCCAGGATGCCCAATGGGCTGCTTCTGCTTCCAGTGTAGCTCAGTGGGAGATGTGCAACGGCCAGCGCCGCCGTTGCGGGGAGTGGTCCGGTGTCGAGCAAGGTGGTGAAGCAGTGTGCCTCGTTCCACTCGATGTCAACTGGTGTAAATTCATTTTACATGTGGCAACCTTTTTTTTCCCCCACACCTTTTTGCCGCGATACGGTCTCGAGGAGGTGTTTTGCTGGGCAGTTGAAAACATTGAGGCTGTTTTTACGGTAGCCACTTTAGCTCAAGCTGCTCAAGTGTTTCCGCTCGCCCGCGTCTATTCGTTGTGGGTCCCGGGTGTCATGCGGATAGCGAAGGAACACATGGAAGCATTGAAAGATGGGAGTACTCAATTCAGTTTGCCCAAGAGAATCCTAAGAAACCAGGATCAAAGGCATGGGACCGATATGAAGCATACAAAGGCACAACAAGCATTGCCCAAGCCACTGAGAACAAGGCTGGCTGGCAAAACTTCACGAGATTTCAACGCTTGCATTGGGCCGGTAGATTGAGATTATTTGACATTCTTGCAGCACGTTGAACCGATTGGCAATTTTTCAAATGTTGCTGGAGTCTAAAATGGAGGAATAAGATACGTACACCTTCGATGTCGCAGAAAAGTTTTTGATTTCAATCGCTGTTGCCGCTTGAACATGTTCGCGTCAAAAACTTAGATTTACACCCTCGGAGCGGCTGCGCCCTTTACGGAAAAGGAGAAAACAAGTGTAACAAGTGTATGACAACGCATTTCGCAAATTTTTGACTTTCCAAATCCAACGGTTACACCGAAAGGAATGTAGGCAGTGGAAGGTATCTTTACTCCGGAAATATTTGGCACACCCGGCACATTGGAAAGAGTTGCAGAGCATGTCTTCGTACACTAAAAAAACCCTTGCATCAACACCCTCCATTGGATGAGTTTGCTACGATGCTTGAAACATTGTTCGCTGGAACCCCGGAAACGCCCTTGCAACTAAATCATTTGACAGAGGAACCCTGGACATTGCAGGAACTCATGGGAACAGTTGAGAAATTGAAATTGAACAAATCAGCGGACGAATCGGGGCTGGTCGCGGAGGTGTTCAAGCACATCCCCACCAACTTCGCAGCCAAACTTTTACAATTATACAATAATCTGCCTTAAAGTGGCCATATCCCTTCGAGCTGGAAACGGAGTTTGTTCACAATGCTGGCGAAACATCGACAAGCAGCACTGGTCACAGACTTTCGGACCATTGCTTCCGTACGATTGTTCTACATTTTTTTGCTTACATGATATTGCACAAAATTAAGGCATGTTTGGACAGCCACTTCCGACGTATGATCCGATGCGTGGTTGGAGCTCCAGGAGGGATTTGCTGGCATGATCCATGGAACAAAATTCTGCATATTTGGAATCAGCGTGTGCGAGAAATGGTTGAGATATGCCACATGAAAACGTGGGCTGAAACCTGCGCATCTCAACAATGGAAATTTGCTGGCTACATCATGAGCCTTCCATGTGAACGCTGGGTACGTCGAATGCTGCACTGGCAACCTGTTGGACGAGGACCCGTGGGACGCCCGGCAATGATTTGGACAAGCAAATTTGAGCAGTTTTTTCGAATAAAACGCTGGGATGATTGGAGGAACGTGGCTACGGATGCGGACCAATGGATGATGGAGATGGATGAATTCGTAAAATTTTGTACAAAGTAGCCGAGTTTGTTTCACTGATTGTTCAAACTTTCGAACATTTCGTACCGGTTCGCGCCCCAAAAAAGTTTCCCTTTTCTGCATGTGAACCCCAAACTCAGACACAAACTCATTTGGGAGATTGAGCCTGGGTCCAAGTCTGAGGTTTGCAGCTACGACTTCTGCCGCAACAGGAAGCGTAGTTGGTGGTTTTAACCCATTTGAAAAATGCTAGTCAAATTGGATCATTTCCCCAGGTAATGATAAAAATAATAAAAAATTTGAAACCACCACCTAGAAGCACACACATTGTTGAGTCGGACGATCAACGCACCTGGATCCAGGAACACGCATTTGGATCTCCGGCATCATCATCAAGATGCGTTAAGGGTTTTCGAGGCTAACCCCTGGAGATAGTGTGACACAAGCGTTTGCAGTTGACATGGACTTCCCTACTTCAAACAAAAAATCCCCCCGGGTCCGTGCTTTGCTGCCTCACACCGTGCCATTCACACACATGATCTGGCCAGGTCGGACGTGGAATATCGTCGACTGGTGCCTGAGGTTGTAGGCAGCAAAAATTGTACAGCCGAGTCATCTCGCAACATTCACTTTTGATATTGTCTTTGCTAGATGACAAACAACTTAGCTAAAAAAATATGCGTGCGGCCGCCCGTACTGTTCCGTTGCTGGGCTTGGCTTAGTGCCAAGGGGGATGCTCCTGAAACCGGGGGGAACAATGTAACAAAAGGACGCGTTTTTTTTCTCGTACTTTTCGATCGCGCACGGACTGTTTTACCGGTCCGTCTCACACTTGTTTCTCCCAAAGTTCGTCGACGACACATTGATTTTTGCCGTATCATCTCCACTAGCGACATACTTCACATTTCCTTGATAAGATTTTGGTTGCATTCCGGCGAAATTTGCCTCGCGATCTTTAACACCTAAAATATAGAGTGCGCCGCGCGCCAATTAGTGAAACGCAGTTCACAAAAACGATGCACATGCTTGAACAAGATCGAAACAAAAAGTTCCCTTGCCACCTGCGATTGGCGTCAGGTGACGGAATGATGTCTCCCTGTGTCCTTTTCGGATTGTCAACTTTACCCCTCAAGACCATATACCAAAAAAAAACACCGTCCAAAACAAGAGGTTGCAACTGGCTGTATAATATGGAAAAAAAATTGATGCGACGTCTGATAACTTCAACTCCGCATCGAAGATAAAACAAATTGAGGAAACTAAGATACAGCAGATATAAAAATGGTAGCTGACAGTACGGTCTCACTTACCGCAGGCTGAAAAGCTAAGAAATGATCCTCCAAAACTAAGGTGGCGCCGTTACCAAGTAGGCATTTCATGTACGAAAAAATGGGACTGTTCAAAGGCGTGTGCTGTAGTCTCTCGTTGGGCGAGCGCGAATTCAGGATGACCATAGTTGGCGAGAAGTCATGGTACAAACGAACCGCTGATTTCGCACAGCGCAAAGATTTTTCCGATGGACGACTGGGAAGAATGACTCTTCGGATCATAATTCCGGTTTGCAAATCGTATTGCTCGCTCGCCAAAGGCCCGGCTAGGCTGGTTCATTGTATATCGAATGTAAACTGCCTCAATTCTGGCGGATGAACGGAAAATAATCGGACGTATATTTGCACCAACCTGCTGGATTCATGGCAGCTGTTTCCCCATACCTTTCCAACGGCAGAGAATTTATGTGGCCGATTGCCACATCTGGAATGGCGCCTCACGTTTTCCACTATTCAAGGGTCTCCCGGCTAAATTTCTTAATCCCCACCGAGTGTCAAGCAAACCAGACACGTACGAACACAAATGCCGATTGAATGTTGTTGTAAATTTCGCTGCGACAACGTCTTAGCGCCTGCATCGTGAACATATCTTGCTATCCGAGCATTCCAGTTTGTAAGATTTCGTGCCAGAGGTTCAGTAAATCAGTTTGGCTAGAGGGGCTGACGACAGTCGAAACAACCGGCGAAAATAAACATCCATCGTTCCAAGATCTGTTTTGTAAGCCTTGCAAATGCCTGTGCCAAACACATTCAAACGAAATATCCCAAAAACACGTCTATTCAAAAGGGCCGGCTTGTGTTTGTGAGAAAAGCGATGTCCGTTCCGCGCAAGCACACAACATTTCGCCAAAATATTTGTGTTTGTTTTGCTTGTGTCACACTTCGACCGTCTCACCCGCAACCTTTAGACCAAGATTGGCTGGAACGGCTATATCCAACCATACCGTTGATGGGGAAATTGACGTTCTGCCTTGCCAAAGGGCGAAATTTCATTGCACGCGTCTGAGTTCAGGTGGTGTTTCCAGCGCGTGTTTTGACACCCGACCCAGGGCAAACTATAATGAGCACTAGCCCAGATTAGCTCCAAAGTAACAACAGCACAGTATCTGTTCCTTGGCGAAGATTGCGCAAAAAACACTCTTCGGATCACAGGTCCGGTTTGCAAATTGCATCGCCTGCTCACCCGAGGCGTCACCGGCGAAATCTGTACGGTAGCATCTGTCTGATGACTGGGCGGATAATTTCGATGTCAAACCTTGTTGAAAACCGAGCCATCCTCGCCTTGGACGACACATGGACTTCTTGATGACGGAATCCCTCAAGGATGAAAAGTGGTTGCATGCACCAAATGATGCGTCGTTTGAGTTATTGTTGACAGTTTTTACGTGCAATTTTGCCCAAAAAATTTTGATTGTAAATATCCAAGTCCCCCACTCCGACCGTACTCACGAACTCCCGCAAAAATGGAAGCGAAAAAATAAGAAAGTTTACAATGACCACAAGTTCGGAGCACTTCGAATGGTCAATGGGGGACCGTTTATTCAATATGCGGAAAATGAACAAATTAATCAGAACCGTGGATAACCCAAGTGCCAATCTATATTCAAAAGGTAACAAATTTGCGACCAAGTCGCATTTCTTCAAGATTCTAACATTGAGGATGTTTTGGTTGTCGTTGAAACCGTTCGCCGCAGCGCAGCCTTTTTTTGTTTGCCAAACCCAACTTTTATTCACATATGATCCACGTCAAACATCCCACAATGTTTATTCGTTTACGTGGTCAGGATGTCAATCAAGAGCACACGCCGTTTGCGGTGCCCGTATTCATCAAAAGTAAAAAAGTTGTACATGATAATGCGCACAACAATTTCATCGAGAAACTGCGCATTAAAATGACTTGGTGTACATTCGCAATTTTTTGGGCAACTCCCTCAACGAAATATGCCGTGCCATGGCTAATTCAACCGAAACTCCCGGACATAAGGTTCCGGAATTTGATATCCAACCGTCCTGCGCCAATTATTGTGCGACTAAGCTAGAATTCGATCCAAACACGACGTGTTGAGTGACCCGCATGAAAAAGTTTTCTTGCGGTGACCTGTTTTTGTGGGCGATGGCAATGATTTTTTCTCAAGCTTGCAATAGCAAATCTCGAAATGTGGAAAATAAACCCAAACCATAAAATTGAACGGGAGGAAGGGAGAAAGATTCTGAGGGGTCTGGTTGATGTGGGTGGTGTTGAGCCAAAAAATCACTTAGAGCTAAAAGTTCGCTCTCAAAATTGTGGAGGGCGGCCCTGGGGTGTGACGCATTTTGGTTTTAGCTTTGGCGGAGCTGGTGATGAAAGAACGGTCAAATAAAGCAACGTGTTGCTTTCTCTTGCAGCTAAGCGGGTTCGTCGACTTTGGCTGAAAACATATTTTCCATACTTATGCGGATCTGCTAATAATTTTTTGTAGCGGGAGATTTCCACGCCACGTTCCTACAGGATTGCAAGGACATTTGCTGATAGTAAGAACATCTGCTGATTTCGTTGGCAACCCGCTGGACATTCAAACTCCTCCCAAAATTTTGGTCTCCCAATTGGCACACAAAATATCCACGGTTCCAATTTTTTATAAAATCTATAAAACGTGTTTTTGGTGTGTTGCACAGCCACCGGTGGAGTATATAATTTACGACATTTGAACACGTCAACACAATTAAATTGCGCGTTGACTGGACTGTTTTCGCGCACATCATGTTCATAAGAACGGTAGCTCAACACAAACCAAAATGTAACGGATTCGCATTACTCCGCATCCAGGCTTCAATTTTGACGGTTCTTTTCCATCGGTAATGCCCAAAATATGTACACGACATGCGCATGTGGACCCGACAATTTTGTCAAAGCACCAAAACGCTCCACCACCAACTACCAACCGCAACAAACGACAACCAACCCACCAACCAATCAACCAACCAAACAAACAAACAAAGAAACAAACAAACAAACAAAAAAACAAACAAACAAACAAACAAACATACAAATAAACAAACAAACAAATATACATACAAACAAACAAACAAACAAACATACAAACAAACAAACAAACATACAACCAACCAAGCAAACAAACAAACAACCAAACCAAAGCAAAACTAAACACAACAAAATGAAACAAAACAATACAAGCAAAGCAAAACAAGATAAAACAAAACAAAACAAAAAAACAACAAGAACAGCAAGAAGAACAACGAACAAAGTTTTTTTTTGGCTGGCGGCTGCTTGGGTTGATTCCGGGCGGAGCGCCCTTCAGTCAGCCGAACAAAGGTGTCAAAGACTCTAAGAAGAACAACGAACAAAAAACAAGAACAAGAACAAAGTCACGCAGCTCTTAGCGGCTCCGTAGATTCCATGCATTTTTTGCAATGCATTTCTTCATTTTGTGAACCATTACAGTACTTTGTTGGATTTCTCTTTTCTGCACGCGTAGAAACTTTGACTTGAAGTTGTGAAACTTACAATGTGTTTTCCACTTCCTGGTTCTCAAGCAACAGCAGCAGGCAAAATTTTTGTGTCGTTTTTTCAGCGACGTTGTGCTTTCACTTGCCGTTGTGTCTTTTCCCACACCCCACTCCATAACTTGCGTAGCATCAAACATGTAAGAAGATTCAAGGTTCCCCACACCGCACCCCAGCCCATAATCTCGCAAAGCATCAAACATACAACAAGCTGAAGGAATGTTAAAAATCATTCAACACACTCCAGCCGGAAGCATCAAACATGTAAGAAAGTTGGAGACGTTAACATTGTTCTCTACACCGCACCTCACCCAACATCTTGCGCAGCTCAGCTCCTAATCTTGGACAGCATCAAACATGTAAGACAGTGCAAGGAACTTTAACATCATTCCGCACACCCCAATTCCAAATTCTCAGGTTGAATGGAAGATTTGGAGAAAAGAGAAGATGGATCAGAGCAAAAAGAAAGAATCTAAGAATGCAAACGCTTCACTTTAACACCATCTTACTTCTTGTCTTCGGTCTAGAATGTTCAATTGCTATCAAGATAACAGTTGGTGGCTCTACATGTGTTACAACCTTAACGATATGTTGGAGTTCCACTTTCTTTGAAAGTTTTGCATGTTTACTTTGTTTTACCAGTCATTGTGCAAGAATGGCCATAATGTCTTTTCCGTTGCTTCGCTGGATGTACCCAAGCAGCATCAAAACAAAGTTGTAGGTTGATATGTGTTATGTTACCCTTCGTCGAACTTTCTTACATGTTTGATGCTACTTCGCAAGATTATAGGAGCGTGGGCAAGGATGTTAAGGTTCCGTGGACTGTCTTACATGCTTGATGCTACGCCTACGCAAAATTCTTATTTTAGCAGTCTGATACTTCTAAAACTGAGTCCTCCACATAGAATCTCTCCAGTTATTGTTAACCCTCTTGCATTCTTTGTGCCTTCTCAGACATCCAATTGGCCGAAATTTAATGCATCGATAGCCAAGAGGACTCAGGATTACAACGCAGTGACGCAAGCAACACGGTGTCGAAGCAGCACATTTCAAAAGCTAGTTGTTGCTCACACAAACATAGTGTTGGGAGAGCATCGCAATTCTTGCGCGTTTTCAGACGTTTGAGAGACTGTTTTCAGAGAATTCAAACTCAATGCAGGTATTACAGCTGCTCCTTTGGTACATTTCGGCCAGCAAACTCTTGTGTGGGCTGCTGTCCATGCTGCATGTTGCTGTAGGGATCATCTGATCTCAAGGACTTCTGAAACAATTCCTTGCCGGAAACCGTAAGAGATCGACCAGAGCAAAGAGACGAAAAAGTGGACACAACGGACATGATCAACTGCTTGAAGGGCATGATGACATACTTCAAGGTGAAGAGAATGTAAGACTATGGGAAGCGCGCATGTTTCACTGGTATTTTTCTTTGGTTCTTGTTTGGTTTATTTGTTTCTGCTTACCAGCCGGTGAAAAAACTTCTGCAAGTAATTCAAATTTCAACCCTTGGCTTATTTCCAGAGTTGACCCACCATGCCTCTTGCTCGCTCCGCAATGCAGAAAAAAAAATGTGTTTTTGAGATCTTGTTCTTCAATCTGTTTTTTTCAAGATTTGGAAAGCTAATATGTGCAATGCAGCTTCTTTGACACGCAGACACAATGTTTGGCACGGCAAGGTTTTACCTACAACTTGGCTCATCTAGACAATTGAGACGCCTGGTAGTTTACGAATGAGCGGTTTTTGTGTGCAATTTCCACGAATCAATTCAGTTTGCACAAAGTGGAAAAGATATTGTTACTCCGCATTTGCGGCTTCGTAAGAATGTGTCACTTCCAGCCTGGCTCCAATTTTAACTTTTTGATGTCACTGAACTATTGAAGGAGTACTTATCAAAGTCGCCACTATAAACACTGACTGGCGCAAAACGTGAATAGAATCCTCTCCGTTAGGGGTGAGCATTCATTCCGACAGTGTTTATGCTCTTCAAAGAAAAGCAGATTTTCGTTTGGATGCCAGCTGCTAGGGTGCGTGTCCCGGGCGGTTCGCCCTTCAGTCAGCTACCACGACGCGAAAAGGATTATTCCGCTCAAAGAAAACTAGGATTCTCCCGTATGTAGATAATAGGCTGACCCATTTTACCAATGTTTCAGCTGGGCTAGACTTGGGCTGGGTTTGGGCAAAGCAATTTTTGTTTCAGCTGGGTGTTTGTTTACTTGGGCTTGGGCTGTCGGTTGCTGTACTCTTGGAATGCAGGTCGGCACATTTGCCTTTTAAGCAGTTGAAGGAAAAGTGTATGATTTGCAACTCTTGTTTTGGTAGTTAGAAAGTCTTTGGTTTCAGGGGCCGCACGATTGGGCCTCCACGGAACCAATCTCACCCCACAACAACCAACAACATTATTTTCCGCGAATGGTCCACGGATACTTTTCATTATATTCTTTTTTTTTTTTTTTTGGAATGGTTGCGATATTGAGTTAGTCAGAGTTGCTTCTGAGTCTCTGCAGACTCTGAAAGAAAATGGAAAAAACAGGATGTAGAAGCATCTGGGTAGCCATGCCGGTTGAGATAAATTACAATTTTTTGTCCCATGCTTGGCATCATCATGACCGTGGTGCCAACTTGGCAATGAAGTCGGTTTATTGGTGGCAATGCATGCATGGACCCAAACCTACAGTTATATCAGAGCTTGCAGTGCCTTCTGGAACAAAGCGTCCACTCTATGGTGTCATTGCCTACATGCTGCTGAAGATGTATTGAGAGCCGGGATAACTTCGCTGACAATGAGAGCCGGAGCAGGTTTCACCGTCTCACCTTTTAATTGGTCCAGACGGATGGTTCGATTTGTGGTGTTAGAGGGGGTTTGTTGTGTTGTTGCGCTTGTTTTTGCTTTCTTTACTGGACTAATCTCTCTCCATTCTTGGATCTTTCAGATCTCAAGCATAGGTTGCAAAGACTGCCACTATCGTAATGATGCGCGCAGCAATAGACCCCAAAAAAAAAGACTCTAAAGAAAATGCGAAAAACTCCTATTTCGTCCCTTCCACTAAGCTTGGCGGCTGTTTTCAACTTTCGGTCCTTCCTTTTGTACCTTGTCGTCCTTTCTCTGCACTGCATTTGATAGTTCTCGTTGTTGTTCGTTATGGTTGGTTGTGGTTGGTTGTGGTTGGTTGTGGTTGGTTGTTGTTGGTTGTTGTTGGTTGTGGTTGGTTGTTGTTGGTTGTGGTTGGTTGTTGTTGGTTGTTGTTGGTTGTGGTTGGTTGTTGTTGGTTGTGTTGTTGTTGTTGTTGTTGTTGTTGTTGTTGTTGTTGTTGTTGTTGTTGTTGTTGTTGTTGTTGTTGTTGTTGTTGTTGTTGGGTTTCATTCACCAATACTTGTCGTGGTAAAGCATTCGGCAGAGGAGGGGGAAATATATACGACCGACCGAACAAAAACATTTGAACTTGGGTCACGGAACTTCAAATCCAACCCGACGAAAACTGGGAAAAGATGTTCAAAAGGACCAAAGTCTATGACTCAAACCTGAAATGCGAAAACATAAACCACGGATATGGCATTGAAAATAGCACTGCATGCGAGAAAAACAAAATGGGTTGGTAGGCGACATTATCAGAGGTCTGTACAGGGGTCACGTTCGGGAGGTGAATACTTGGGGACATTTGAGTGAGAGTGGTTCATCTTTCACCCTGTGCACAAAAAATTTTACTAGTAGACAGGAATTTGTTTTTTTCGGTGTTTGGCTTCTGCTGTGGCAGTCTGCTGGTGGCTTGGCTTTGTTTGTGTTGTTTTTTCTGTTTGGCCGAACACTACAGCGCCTGCTCTGTTTTTGGTGGGGAGGGTTTTTGTTTTCTTTGTGTTTCCCACTGCTATTTTGTGAACAATTCAAGTATTTTTGCCTAGTACGGGCACGTCGTACCATCCATGGTATGGATCGCCGGCGTTTTTGAGATCTGCGCGATTTGAGTTAAAAAAATCTGGATGGTTTTGTTCCTGGCAATGACCATTTGCCCTTCGAGCTCTGTTTGTGACAATTTTTTTCGAAAACATTTCCATGAACAGAAAAAAAACAGACAGATGCTGACTTCGTTCAAGAAATCACAGACAGTGCTTAGCCCCCAAGTTTCTGGCATACGTTGCTGCGATTCTTAATTGCTCAACTGCTGACCCTAGAAAATTGGAGCGTGGTACAGTTCAGTTCCGCTTGCACAACTGAACTTCGTAGAATGGCGGAAGTTGGACAGTTGAAATTTGAAAGAAAATGCATTGTGGGCGCTATTACACGCTAGAGCTACTTGGAGAAATAGTAAGAGGGTTTTGAGCAAAATTTTGGATGTCTCACCATTTCAGCCTGTATATAGACTTCGTTTTGAGTACTAAAATTTTTCCATTGTTTTGCTTTGACTTTTTGGCGATGGCTGGGGCCTATTGCCGGCTGTGTGTTTTGTGAATTGTTCTCTGCTTGGTTTCTACTTCTATTGCTCAGATTCTTTGTTAAACAGATAAGGTCATAACTTCCGTTTCTCACCTGGCTGTCTTGGCTTCACCGTGTTGGTTCGGCAGGACATAACATGATTGCTCCCGGGTCCATGCTACCTTGGGGCCTTGCTGGCCGTGTGCCAGCTTCTACATCCAAGATACTGCCCGTGTTTCATTGCACCGACCCATGTAGTGGACATCATCTCTACCCAGTGCTAAATGAAACGTGCTCCACTCGAACTCGACTTGCATCTGGCAAGCCTAGATGAAATTAGAGCTATAAGATTGGAAAGAGGAAACATAATAGACATAGACAACATAGAGATGCAAACATCAATAATGGAGGACAACTGTTTTCTGAAAAATACAATTTGTCTATCTCTCAGCTTTCCAGAACAAAAAATCGTTGGGTTGGTGTGACAGTCCGAATACCAAGTTTTCCCATGAAAGTTGTGGGTGCAAAAATGGATTGTATGTTCTTTGGATTGTTTGCGGAGTCGAGTGAACATGTGCAGTGGCTTTACGTTTTGTTGAATTTTGTTGTGAGAGTTGAGTTTGACAGATCCAAATGTGGGAGTTGTATTGCCGAACCTATGGTCCTTAGATATTTCATCCCCAAAATTCATGTTACTTCAATGAGGTGGTCAGAGTGCTGCTTTCACAGAAGGAATCAATCGGATGCCATGAGCCACAAGGAAGGGATTGCTGAATACATCAAAGTAAAATTTCATGAAGTTAATAAAAATGATATTTTTTTTTTGGGGATTCCCGCACTTCTGTTTCGTGTTTCGGTAACCCCAGAACACCGTCTGTTGACCCTCTCAATAGACTTCCGCAGGTTGCATGTCTCTTTTGTTTGTTTCGCATCTGGCATTGCTACAACAGGCAGCAAAACACTTGCTTTCCAAAAGCGAATCATTTCTTTGTGAAACAGGCTACTTCAACTGTGAGGCACTATCTAAAAAACGAGACGTATCGATAGAAGGACATGAACTTCACATCTGGAAGTTTGATGCAAATCGCTTTAAATGAATTGTTGGACCTTCGTTAATTGCACTCCAATCCCGCAGCATCCTTAATATTTGCCAACAAACCTTTCGCCAATCAATGAAACATTTTGAAGTGTTATGACTATTTTACAAAGACAATTTATGCATTTAATTTTTCATGTCAGACAGACCTATTTGCACGAAGTTTTACCGCGGATGTTGGTGAAGGAATAAATGATTTGATGATTGGCAGTGCTCACTATGTCAGACCCTGTTATAGCTTACTCTGACTTCTGTGACTTGTTTGACAAAACAATGTTTCTACTTGTTTCTGCAACCAAAACCGAGAATCTCGTTTGTGAAATTTGCTATTTCAAAGATACTTGATAGTGTGGCTTAGTGTCGGTTCCTTTTTGTCGTCGCCCCTGTTTGTGATCATCGGCGTCTGAACTCAAACATGAATAGACATTGACTTGCTTGGACTGTGCCATTATAGCAGGATAGTGCCGGACAATTGCTCAATTGTATTGGTTTCAACGATCAGATTGAACTTTCAAGCACTTTGCCTGTTGTCTTTTGATACACTCGAATCGATTTGGAACCATGTCAAGCTTCAGCGGCATTTTGGGCGCCAAGAACCAATATGGTCGTTGGGTGCCAGAACAGGCCTTGGGTGAAGGGTTGAGCCAAGTTCTTTTGATGTACAGTAAAAATTGATTCCAAACTTGACTTACCTGGCAGGAATTGAATGTCAAAGCTATTGCAGGCCAGGCCCCGCAAAGATCCGGAAATCCGTGGGTGCTGAACTGATGTTTCTTTCCGTTGTTTCAAGTTCGGGTTTCTTCCTGTTTTATACGCGAAAACCTTTCTGGATGCATCCACTTTGATTTAGGAACCCTTTCGTCATATTTGCAAAAACTCAATATGAAACTGTTTTGTCATATTCACGGACTATTTTTTTTTTGAGATTCAGCAAATCCAGAATCGAAAACTATTTTGTTTGATATTCAAGAACCCATTTGAGCAGATTTGGCAGTTCCCTTGCGCATTTACAGAAGCTTTTTTGTCATCTCCAAATTATGCCTGAGTGCCTTCTACCAATACCAGTACGGTCAAGGCGACAATTTCTACCTTCGCTTCTAGCAGTGCTTGGGTGCCCGGTGTGGAATCCAAACCTCAGGTGGCTCTACAGTGGACTTCTCACAGGCGCTCTTCAAATACAAGGAGTACACCATCTACACAAAGGCCACGGGAGTTACATGCTCCACTTGAATTGCAGTATCAATCTGTCAGCACATGGCCTAAACTTGACAACGAAGGTTTAATTGGTTGGGTACTGTGAATATTTCACGCGTTCGGTTAGTTGGCCAACGCCAGGCGTTCTGGGGCGGTGTCACTGTGATTGTTCCACCAGGCTGGGAGGTCCTGGTGTAGTCACTTCGTTTTGGGCCGTTCATTGCTCCAGCTCCACAGTGGATCCAGGCGTAACGGTGGAGCAAAACGGGCAAGCAATCCTCGGGGGGCAGCAGCCTTGGACACGACTCACCAAGTTGCTGTGAGTTCTTGCAGACCTGGCAACCCTTTCGCTTGAGGTTTGGTGGAAATGGCGGAGTGTATTCGTCCGCAACAACTGGACCTGCGGCAGCCTGGCATGAACCTTTGATGCTTAGAAGGCTTAGCACCACATACAAAATACATTTTACATATCAAAAAACTGTCCATGTTTTTTTCCATTAACTGGGACAATGCCACACATTTGCTGAGAAGGCTCAGAGGCGTTTTTTCCGTTTCTGCGTGGCAATGTATTTCCGTGATTTGAAGGATTTGGGTGTACGTTACGATTGGTTGGGATCCATGCAACCTGTCATCTTGGTCCTTTAAACGGATTTGAGAAGCATGTTTCTTATGATTCTTTGGTGGCATGTTCTTCGTCAATTCTTCGGGTAAGGCAGCAGGAGGCGGAATCACGATCAAGGCTGGAACGGGCAACAAATGTGGGGGATGAGTACAGTGAAAAGCTGTCAAAGAATGTTCTGGAAAGGCCCATTTTTTTCAAGCTTTTTGGAAGCCTTCCTATAGTGATGTCTGTATGAGCTACAATGACTCACAGTGGACAGCAATCGTAGGTGGAGGGCACGGCCATTATGGGCTCTGTGTCGGTGGCAGTGAACCAGCGTGCCAAGCCGGCAGTGCTACTTACGCTGGGAAGCCTAGCTAATGATGAGAGATCTAATTGAATGTCTCACAGTTACAAGTAGAGGCTCAGTTGTTGATCCTGGGACACAATCAAGATAATACTCGTTCAATGCTTCCAATTGTATAGCACATCCAATCATCTATATGACTTATTCGGAAGACTTTGCATCTTCCAAATATCAGCTCAGAAAGCTTTGCCAGTGCTGTCGCAGTTGAGATATATTTGGCCATTAGGAAGGGAACTTGTTGCCCAACCTGAATGAAACATGGATATGTTACAATAGTTATTCTACACTAGTTTGCCTTGAAGGGATTCGAATACTTCCTATGTTTGCTTTGGGAATGACGTTGTGTTAGTGATTGTCAGTATGTCTGCTGTTGTTTGCCATGTATGATCCTGACTTTGATTGGGATGAAGCAGAAAAACTTCTGGAACTACAAGATGCAGAGCGTACAAGGGCGCAATGCCAAGACACTGGCAATGAAGCACAGTGCAGATGGCTCGCACGATGGAACGCGCACGATGCGCAGGTAAATCAGTTGGCCACAAGTTGGAGTAGAGGTTGCTTGTGCACTTTGTACACAGGATGTTGGGATTCTGCCTCCCTGCGCCTTTGGTCATGGGATGGGCTGACTGCCCCAGAAAGATACCGGGAACTTCATACAGGCGGTTTCTTAAACGCTGTCCTAGAGCTAGCAGAGCGTCGGGTGCTGCTGGCAGTATCGGCAGGTCTCCTCCCAACACCTGGAGAGTCCTTGAAGCTTTGCGATCTGAGGGATGTGGATGAAACGGGCGCAGGTCGTGCAGTTCGTGCAGTTCAAAGTATTCCGATGGAACGTTTCTATTTCCATACACGAGGCTGTCGTGCCCTGGCTGCGCCATTGGAGGGGCCTGAGGTGGCATCGATTTCAAAGGATGCCTTGGCGATTTCGAAGACGGTATCCAGCCTTTCCGGTGGTGTTTCTCTGGAATCTTGTCATGTGATACCAAAACCTCATGACTTACAGGAGGTCACCGCACTGTCTTTTGGGTCGACTGATAGTCTGTACAGCGGCGGTACTGATGGCTGTGTCAAAGCCTGGGATGTTGGCAGTGGATTCAGTTCATGGAGGGGCTCTGTGAGTGCAGGATGTTGGGTCCGGAAAATGGTCATGTTCAGCGGATGCTTGGTGGTTTGCCATTCTGACGGTGTGTCCTGGATTGATCCGCGCTTGGGAACTGCAGTAGGACATCTTGAGGGACAGGGACGGCAAGCCCATGCAGGCTGTGTGCTGGACGCCCAAAGATTGGTGGTCTCGCTGGGTCGACAGCTCACTTTCTTGGATTTGCGACTTGCGAAAGAAAACGTTTTTGCTGACTTGGATGCTGTGGTCTCTTCCCTGGAGGCTTATTCCGCTTCACCTGCACAGATAAATTTGCTGGCCGGGATGAAGAACGGAGTAGTGCAAACCTTCGATGCAACGTTCTCATGATTTTGCAATTGAAGCAAAGGTGCCGGCCACACTCACTGGTGTCATTCCCGGCGCAAGTGGATCATTTGTCAAGGGAGAATGTATGTAGTGTTCATGTCATACAATCATAGCTATGCCATTCCTTTCGTTTGATGTCTGAGGCCAGAACAGGTGGAACAGGAGCTGCAAAAGGAACCCGAGCCTTCGACGCCTGCAGCTGAGAAGCACTCGGAAGGCATACCATAGCGACACAGATATTCTCCAACCAATGGCCTTTTAGATCCTGTTTTGCATTCGTCGCATTTGATCCAACCTCGTGCAACTTAGGACGCAGCAGGCGAGGTGGCTTTGGTCGTTTGGAGATGTGGACTGATGAGCCAGATCCACGTGTAGTTTGACGAACTCTTAACATACTGTAGGTGGGATGGCTCAGGTGATCACTTTTTTATTTTTGTGAACTGCGGACCATAGTTCCTTGTAGTTCCCTCAGATTGTCGTGAAAGACTTTGGTGACGGGGTTTGCCAGCCGGATTTCCTTTGGCTTCTAGGTTTCGAGAAACAAGACATGATTGCTACATTTGGTCGATGTCCATTGATTTGCTGGGCTTTTCTTACTTTACATCTGCCGTGGTCACATGGTTCTCATAAACTCACAGTGCATGCGCAACGTGGCTGACCCAACCAGCCTTGGCATGGAGATTTTGTTTGCTTCAACCAGGACATGGTGGCACAAGCGCTTCAGCAGGCTTTAGGAGGTCGCTAGTGCCAGTGGGTTAGCTTCAGTGGCTGCAGGGGCATAAGACTTTTGGAGTTTTGCAAAAAAACATCAAGGAACTTTTTCTTGGAAAAAACACCTGCAGCCATAGTAGCTTTTTGAATGCACTGGCATCAGCTTGGGCGTGTACAGATTGCCCCAAGATTGGTGTGGCTTTCGATTGATTGCGCGGACGGCATTGCCACAGTTTGCTGTTCGCCACCGCCAGAAAAGATGGCGAAAGAGGTCAGGGATGGGCTGCTGGTGTTGCAAGTCACTGATGCTCGTGTAATGCTTATGAAACACACCTCAGCATTCAACCTCTAGCATTTTTGCTTTATGAACAAGAAAATTCTGCACAACACGTAACACATTTGCACAAAAATACAGAGCAGCACCGCTCCTCCAGACAGATCTTTGTGATGACTTTGAGGATTTGTTGGATGGCTATTCTCCAAGCACACAAGGTAGTGGACCAACTTTAAGCCTCTGTTCAAGGAGACGCTAGCCTCTTATTATAATCTGTTGTGATAGCTCACATGAAGCTTCGTTTTCCCGTGACCGCATGGCGGGACCCCGTTTGATTTCTGGACTAAAGGATGCTGGGGAGCCCAGGTGGTCAGAGAGAATTGCAATCATGCCGACTGTGACTATGGGGTATTTGTTGGAGAAACAGAGTTTTGCAAACCAATTTTCTGTGCATCTCTGAATTTGCCCATACCGAAATCTATTTAATACTCTCAGTTCTCTCGCTTGTATGTGGACTGTACCCCAAACCAACATGGAATGTTGACAAGAATAAATTGATCGAATCTTGCATTCGAAAGATTGGGCTTTCCTGGATGTCACCTTCATTCACCTTCCATTTTCCATCGTCAATATCGAGGAACCATTTTGACAACTCCCAAATGAAAGGAAGTTTGCTGGCATTTTCAATGCTGGATCAGGGTTGGATGTTAGTGGCTGAGGTGGCTCGACTCTATCGCTGTGTGCTTTTTGAGGTGAGAACTCTGGCGTTGCTGTGGATAACTTTCGTATTTTGATTGGGAGTTCAAATAATTTCTAGACCCATGCAGAGCGAGTCCAGGGGGTTGAGAGGATTCTGAAGTATCGACTTTGGAGTGAAAAACTCGATGAGATCAGCAAGTTTTCAAAAGGTATGTATGGCTACTACTCAGCACCCATGTCAGTATTGTTGGACATGGGATTTACTTCAATAAACTTTCAACAAACATAGTCTTCATTGTAAATTCACATCGTGTTTATTCCAAGTGTTTTTTCCCACGTGCAAGACGGAGAATTTGGGCTCCAAGTTTTTTTTTGTACTGTACAGGCGTCGACCTTGCGCTTGGGCGGTGCTGGTCCTTGTGGTGCTGGAGCCATTCGTAGCACGCAGGAGTTGCTGAAGCGAGAAAAGATGGCCGGGGAGCTGAAGACTCGTCGGTCGCGTGTGTCGATTTGGAAGTGACTGGAAAGTGGAGGATTAAAAGTGACTGGAAATGATTCACTTCCAAGTGTGTTTTTTTGTTTTTCAAAGATATCCAGGAATGATTCCTTCCAAGTATAAGCTCTTTTTAATGTTGAGACATGCCCATGTAGAGTTGGTTTGGGTTTAAGGGTTTGAACATATTTCAAAATACAATTTCAAAAGTGGTGCATAAATTTCAATTTGCCCTACCTATTTTCTACAGGTTTCTGCCTCTGGTGTGCGGAACTTTGGAATTCTGAGCCCACATATACTGCAGTTATACATCCTTGTGATATACTAAGAAACGAAATTCCGAATTCCTTCTTGCCTCTTTTGAGGTGGCTGCAGTCAGTGGTACTGCGCAGCAAGCCAAGGCAGGCCTTGGAAAAGGGAGTCATCAAACATCGGCACATCAAACAGACCTTGAATCAGATGCAGGAAAGATGGACACAGAAAAGATGGCGAAGGGGAATGAGTAGTTGCGACTGATGTTGTTTTTTGTCCACCAACCCGACCACTTAGCTTTTTCTCCAAGTTGCGATGAGTTTCCAATCCAAGCTCAGCATTCCAGGTGCAGTTGGCTGCCTTGCAGGAAGGCGGAATGCCTGTAGGGTATCCCAAGTTTTTCCAACCGCAGGGAGCTTGTTTTGTTTTTTGTATTTGTAGTTGATGTTTATCTCGGACATTTGACTGATAGGATTGATTGCATAAAAGTTATATATAGCCTTAGGAAGCGTCGGGGTGCATGCACCACTCACTACTTGTTTGTTATTAAAGCAGCTTCGATTGAGGGTGAGTAGAAGAATGAACGAGTCTACTTCAGTCTGCTTCATAGTTCATACGAAAAGTCCAATATTCCGCATTTCGCTAAAATCGTGGTGCTTTTGCCTGGAATGTGGGCTCAATGTATCATGGAGGATTCATTGCTGATGATCAAGCAACTACTCGTATTCTTCATAGGGATATCGTCATCAAAATCCGGAGTTGAACATCATCAAACTGGGCTTGGGCTCAAAGCATGTAGAGATTCATTGCTGATGTTTTGAAGAGTCCTGAAGATTTGGAGGACGTCTCAGATGCTTCAGATTAATATAGCTTTGCCAAATGGGCATGCTGAACTTCTGTCACTTCTGCCTTCTTCCACGATTCAAGATGTAAGGACAGCAGCCGAAAAAGCCTTTGGGCACAAGTGCCTCAGACTTATCACTGCCAAGAATCAAGTGTTAGTCAATATTGAGCAAACCTTAGAAGAAGCAGAGATAGAGGACGGAGAGTGCCTTACAGCTCTGGTACTGAAACCGAAACTGGCGGCAACAGGAAAGGCCTTTGCCTTGTGGTGTCATGGAGATAGTGCAATCGTTACCTGGGGTGGTGCAGAGGATGGCGGTGACAGTTCAGCAGTTCGAGATCAGCTCAGGGGTGTGCATCAGATTCAGGCCACAAATCATGCCTTTGCTGCGATTCTGGAAGATGGATCTGTTGTTACCTGGGGTTCTGCAAGCTGGGGCGGTGACAGTTCGGCAGTTCGAGACCAGCTGAGGGGGGTGCAGCAGATTCAAGCCACTGTTCGGGCCTTTGCTGCGATTCTGGCAGATGGATCCGTCGTAACCTGGGGTGATCCAGACTGCGGTGGTGACAGTTCGGAAGTTCGAGATCAGCTCAAGGGTGTGCGGCAGATTCAAGCCACTGCTTCTGCCTTTGCTGCCATTCTGGAAGATGGATCAGTCGTGTCTTGGGGCTATGAAGGCTATGGTGGTAACAGTTCTGCAGTTCGAGATCAGCTCAGGCGTGTGCAGGAGATTCAGGGCACAGAGACTGCATTTGCTGCGATTCGGGCAGATGGATCCGTCGTGACCTGGGGTGATGGACGTTCTGGCGGTGACAGTTCGGCAGTTCAACATGAACTCAGGTTTGCTTAGTCTAGTGGTGTATGCCGAAAGGGTTCTCCTGCTCAGCTGTGACTCCTTCCTGGACGGGTCCGTGGAGGAAAAGGGCAGCTATACGAACGCCACTCGCGGCCATGAAATGTCGTGTATGTTATCTCATCATAACGTATATTTTGGAGCAAATTCAATTATCATGTGAGCCGCGGCCAAAATGTTCGAAGATCAATTTTTTAGTCAGGAGGTGTCAAGAAATGCAGAGTGTGTGTGTGAACCACGACAGAATGGTTCAAAAGACACATTTGGTGCAATGGTTGAACATACTCTTTAAAGCTGTAAGAACATGCACGATGACGGGCGTAAAGTTAGTATATTTAGCCGCGCGCTTAGGTTACCGTCCCCACATATTCTCCACCATGGCTGAATCTATTTGAAAAAACCAATGAAAACGGAGCACGGAAGAATGCCAGTGAAGAAAAACAATCCTGTTTTTTGAAAATACGTGTGTTGAGTCGCCAATAGGAGTGAAGCAGCACACAATGGCAGCGGGATCGCATTTTTTGAGCTGCCATCCAAAATGTGTAAAGTATGTACTGAATCAGCGCATTGCGTAGCACTGTGAACACGAACGTTATCACAGGTTTGGGCATGTGCAAAGTATGTACGGAAGCAGTGCATTGCGGAGCACTTTGGGTCAAGGGGTGCCTACTCAAGCGCGTACCTATATTTACCTAGGAAAAGGATTCAGTTGTGTGTCCATACCCAAGAATACTCAATATACCACACAATACATACGATGTAGTTTGAATGTAGTGTAATGTCATTGCTTAAAAAAAAAAGGCCCATGTTCATTAAAAGATGTGCATTTCGGAGCTGCTGACGCTCCAAGGCTGGATTGCGCAGCTGGACTTCCGGTGAACTGATCAACAGGTGTCGGGGAGCTGCCAAAAAAGTGACCAAAAAAGTGATGCTCGACAGATGTGCATATTCATAAATATTCATAGTATTTTGCATTCCCCGTATGCATATGTGCATAATTTTGTGTTCTCTATGATTTAGAAGTGTGAAACAAGATATAAACACAATCCTAGGTGATCGACGGCGGATCCACGGAATCTGACAAGTACGGTATTGCGCAGAGGGATTACGTTGCCCACCCATATCGCATGTCTTATCAAATCTCGTCCCACATGTATGGTGCTCCATTGAAGAAGGAGGCATGCGCATAGAGAAAGGACCTCTTTTGTTCCAGAGCTGCCTGTCTCTTTCAAGTGATGTTAAATTTCCTTAGTTGATTTGGTTGATTTGGGAGCTGAAACGCAAAGTGCTGGAGAATCTAGTGTTCTGACTGGCAAATATTACAGTCTTATTTGGAGAAGTTGGCGCTAAAGGAGGTACCTTTCATAAGAAATATAGGAGATAAATAAGTATAGATATATGATATAGGAAATAATACAGCATCTTGACTGTTTCGTCTCAAGACTTCAAGTCCGACACGCCCATGTGTGTACCCTCCGTGTTTTGCTAAAGTTCGCACTGGCATTAAGCCACATGACGCTCCAGTGTACCTAAGAAAACGTTGAGGAGGAAGCAGTGTCATGTATATATAGATACTCGTAGTTTTGTGACGCCATGGGATTGTTGTTGAATTTTACAAGTGATTGGCACAGGATTTGGTTTTAAGCACTGCATGGTCTTGTGCGACGGAAGGTTGTCCCTGTTGACCGCAGGAGCTTGAAAGAAGGGCAGCTACCTGGAGCCCAGGCCTGCGGATTTGGCGTATGTCGACGTGCCAGAATCTTGCGGATTGGCTGTTTTGTTCCCCAGGGCTTTGGCTTTAGGGGCTTCTTATTTCTCATAAGAGGGTAATTTCTACGAACGGTTTGTTCGTGCTTCTGATTCATTCCGATTTGTCTTGAACGGATTTTTTTAAATGATATCGATATATCGCGTATCGCAGCTTGAACCGAAAAAGACATCTCAAAGTTGGAACCTGAAATTGCTAGAATTTTCCAGGCGTTGGCAACACCACCGCGGGTCTTTGAGTGGGGGCGCTTTGAAGAGCCATGAGTTGCACCAAAATATCCAAGGGCGCAAGATGTCTCGGCACAAAACACAAAGTTGGCCCTTCCCCGCCTTTCGCACTTTCTGTGGCTGTTGTTTCTTTTGGAGTTTTTTTCTTTTCTCAACAAAAAATCGGGGCTTGACCAAGTTTCATTGAAGGTACTATAGCGCTTCGGTACCGAGGTTGGGTACCTTCGTGAAGCCGCGGCGTTGGACGGAGTTGGTGCAGCGAAGCCCACCCTTGGAAGGTTGGGAAGCTTCAGTTTAGGTGGGAAAATCCAGTTGAGAGAGGCGAATCCATGGTGAATCCCCAAAGATAAGTTGTAGTGATTGTAGTGGTTGGTGGTTGAACCTGGATGGTCGTACTTGGGAGCAGTTTCTTGGAGCCAGGCCTAGTGAAGGCCGGTATCGTGAAGCGTGTGGATTCGGTGGAAAACGCAGATTTGTGCTACTGGGATGCTCAGGCACGCACCTTTGGTCGAGTCCAGATCCAAACACAGATACCATCGCCTCAGTCCAGATGCTGGCCAGGAAGGAGATCGCTTGGACCACTGGTTGGAGGCGACTTGGAGATGGTGGATTTTTCCAAGTGTTTCCATGACTTGGATTTCAGTGTCAGATTGAGATGCAGCTGAGCCAGGCAGTGGTCGAGCTTTGCGCAGATATGCAGGTGCACAGTCTGCAATTTGATCTCATCCAACTAATAAAAGGTACTGGAAGGCCAAAACAAGGCCAAAACATCCAAGAATGACATTGAAGTATTGACTGAAGAAAGAATGATGTATCAGCCGTATCAGCTACTCTTTGGAGGATTTGGTTGCGGGAATTACCTGCAGTCATTTGTATGGCGGGGAATCATTTATGCTGGCGAGGTGCCCTTGCTTCAACCGAAGTGGGGTGCTGCTGCCTTAGATGCTATGGCGCCAGGGCCTCTTCTGACGGGTCAGCGAACAGATGAAGGGTACCCGGATTTGAGATGAGCTAAAGCTAAAGTCACCTGTGAAGTCTATCTTAACTCATGTTGTTTTCTGCAAGCATGCCCCCAGGCCACTTATGGATGCCACTGGCACTCTGGAGTCGGTCGCCTTGAAGATGAAAAGGTGAGGGGTTTCCAGCATGCAACCAATTTGTGATTATCTTTACTTTGTTGCAGCATTGCATGTCATTTTTTCCTGGCACTTTTTGATACTTTCCCCGCCAAACACAGAGTACACAGCTCCTAAAGAGCATGGGAACAAGTCTATTGGACGTCAGGTTAGGTGGTCGCGTATTGTCCTGCGGCAAGTTGGACGGTGCCATGGAGGCCTTAGATTTGGAGTGCACCTCACGAGATGTATTGCTGGTCACCAGCCAGCTTGGCGATTTGATTGAGGCGGCCTTGGGGATTCAGGGTGGGAAAATGCTGAGGAATTGATGCTTGGGAGGGCGGAAGATTGTTTTGAACTGGTTTGGATGTGAGATCAGTGAGATCTCTCTTTTCACATTGAAACTAGACTTGAAATGATCATTCTTTGACAATAGGCACCGGTTTCTAAAGAGTTGGAGGTGTCCAATGAAGAAGATTGCCTCTCATCCAAATCTGATGTCTTGCCCCTGATGGAGACATC
The DNA here is from genome assembly GCA_000507305.1 of Breviolum minutum Mf 1.05b.01. NCBI lineage: Eukaryota > Dinophyceae > Suessiales > Symbiodiniaceae > Breviolum > Breviolum minutum. The sequence goes on along the minus strand of DF242260.1, from coordinate 7,679 downwards.
CCAATCCCACCGAAACTTGCTCGAAACGGAGGCCTCCCAGCAAGGTGCTGATGTACGCAAACTCAGACCATGGTTGGTTGGGAGAGCAGCTACACCTTGTGATGCGTCAGATTAAAACCTACTGAAATCCTCCCAGGTGCTTTTGCTGCTAGGAGCTGGTGTGAAAGAACAGCTAAGAACATGGAGAGAGGTCTGGTGCGAAATGGAACGTGAAGGGTTTAAGTGGATTTGGAGATGACGTGTGAATCTTGTGAACATAGGAACCAAGCTGAAAAGATGAAAACTCGCAGGTTTTGCAGACTTTTCCCTTCATTTTTCCCTTGCTCACCACTAGCAGATCGTCCTCCTTTGTGAGCTTTCAAAGATTTAGCCCCCTGGCTTCTCTGCAAACAATCCCCATTGAAATGAGGCTCCAGCTGGGTATAAAGTCCAAAGAGTCATGAGCTGAGAGGTTGAAGCTCGCCATGAGACCCAACGACGCAAGACCATGTCAGTGTCAACAACTCAGAGACCATGGGAGAATCGGTGAAACTTTCGAGTGTCTTTCTCCAAAGTTCACAGGTGTCTAGAAAAAGAAGTCAACAAAATATGTCCCACAACTCCACACCCTCCCCAGGTCACAGCGTGTGGCAGAAGACTCGCCTCGAATGATGGCAGCGGTCCCTTGGTGGACAAGGCTGAGTGGTGAGTGAGGCCGGTGAGATGGAAGATGCTGCGCCTCATTTGTCCATTCAAAAAGAGCTGCTTTTGAGGGTACAGAAAAAGAGCTCCATTCTCGTCCATATCCATTCCCTCATGGTTGACCAAGGCCAACAATCCTTTCTTGTCAGTGTTTCAGCTGCCCAGCCTTTTAGCAGAGGCAAGTTTTGGGAGTTGACCCGCGGACGGCTTCGATGTTACTATGTACGAGGATTCATGATGTTTTTTGGTGATCCTTCATATGATGATACTAAATGGCGGATCATGTGGATGAATGAAGAGACTTTCTCAACCGTGGTGGTGGTGGTACCAAGAAATCCCAGCAGTGGGTCCTCCCATGACAGGCCACGGCATCTAATCGCAAGCACCGGGAGATGAAAGAGCGCGAACGGTCCAAAGCGACCGTGGCGCCAACGGCACCAACGATGCCGGCCGATGGAGCACAGGAGCAGAAGCTGGAGGAGAAGGCCTTGTGCTTTGATTCCGCAGAGATGTGTGTGTTTTTTTTTTAGAAGTGGGGACCTATTCCCGCGTTGATGGCTTGCTGACAAAGTTTTGAATGGCCAGTTTTGAGAGATTGGATGATGGGTGAAGATGAAATGATTGTGACTTGGTCATTCAACATCTTGGAGCTTCCACCTTTGAAGACTGTACCCCCGAACCCAGGTGGCAGATGATGTGAACGAGCTGCTGGAACGTTGGTTGGGGCACCTGTCTCTCTTTCTGTTGTTTGGATGCAGCACGATATGACATGACTTTGCTGCCTTTGCCTTCGGAAAGTCTTCAAAGTGTGGCTCTTTGGGAAGCGGCTCCAGTTAGTGCCAAAGGTGCAAAGCCGCCAAGATTCCATTGCCTGTAGCCATGGTTTGGAGCTGAGAATTGGGCCAGATGGGGTGTAGGTCATAGGTGCGGCAGTTCCACGGAAGTTTCTGTGCACTAGCTAAAGCTGAACCAAAGGGTGTAGGAAGGGCTGAAACATGTGAACAATTCCGAGATTCATTCATCCCAAGCAGATTGATCTTCGCTTCACTCGACTTGATAGAAACTCATGTGTATCATGAATCATGTGTATATTACGTTTATTTGATTTTATTTGTTTGTAGCGTATTTTGTATCTATGTTTAAGAATATCCATATCCTGAGCTCAATCCAACTGCTCCTTTTTATATGCTCAGATGTCTTCCTCGACACTTCTTTGGGATGGTCCTGAGAAGGTGGGGGTTTGAAAGGTCTGTGAGCAAAGCAGCCTACAATTGACATTTCGCATCATTTTGATTTCACTTTGCATCTCTAGGAGACTCCAGCACCTCGTGCCACACCACTTCGGGTAGACGCAAAGCCGAGCCACCAGCCGCGGGCGGCCGCGGATCCCGTCGCCGGAGCCGGCGTGACAGACGCACCCGAGTCGTTGGAGAGTCTCCTGGCGCAACTTGGAGAAAAGAAGAGCATCCTCCCATCCCAAGCTCTCTGGATATATATCTTCAGCCTAGTATGGCTATGTGATGGTCCAAGTTGGGTTAAGAGTTAAGAGTCTGCTTTTGTTTTTGCATGGCTCCAGCCTCCAGCTGCAGAATGTGAGTGCATAGGTGTTGGCCTCTTTACAAAAAGACCAACATGTCCAGGAGATTTGCACTTCATGATGGCTTGGCGCAGAAAAAATCATCATCCACGTCTATCCACCCCTCTTTGACAAAGACCAGGCTTTAGGGTCCCAAGTCTAATTCACAAGATGAAGGAAGGCTCCACCACCGTTAGTCTAAGATTTCTTTTGCCGGGTGCGGATCATAGAACTCGCGACTTTGAAGCCATGGTGACTGCTGCAAAGGCTGGAAGGAAGTCACGTGGGTGTTGCTATGCCTTGGTCCTCAAATCCCGTCTTGTGCAGGGCGGACAAGCGAGCAAGGCCAATTCTAAGGACCCGGCCTCAAAGAAAAGCAGTTGATGTTTGGGATACTGTACTTCACCTAAGCATACCTAAGCCATTTTCAAAGCAAAACACATATGACTTAACCTATTGATACCTATTGCCTATCGTAGGTCCTGATATAGCAAGATTTTTGTTGTCCTTCTGGGTCCCTGTGGAGCTTCTTTGGATGCCTTTGATCTGCCCAAAGGATATCCCTTCAGCAAGGTTTGTAGGCACCAGCGGGTTTCCGGATGAGGGTCGTGGGTCATGGTGACATGTGAGCTCCACTAATTTGGGATGTTCCTGTGGGTCCTGTTGCATCAACTTGAAAAATTTGTTCAGGAGAAAACCTTTTGGCAGGCTTGAATCGAATCTCAGAAGAGTCCATATCGTTTTTTTTTCACCCAGGACTAGTTACTACTTGGGAAGTGCTTCCAAGGTGATTAGATTCCCGCTCGCCATCCGGCTTCCCTGGCGACCCACCCCGGCCCACAGGTCCTGGAATGCGGACAGAGGTGCAACAGCGTGGTTGGTTCGGAATTTTGAGTTTCGTACGAAACCCGAATGAATGAACATATTCGGGATCTACCTAGAATTTAACCACCAATCTGAACCATCTGATTCAAAAATATGTTCTTTGTCTGCTTCTAGGTCGCCTTAGAGGCTACAACCTCTCAGTGGGTGGCTTGGCCGAAAGCAGGTCGAGGGATAGGTGGATCGATGGGAATTTGGGAAGGGATGTCACTGATGTCGCATCAGCCCTTTTCCGTGTTGCAGCCTTTGTGAGCTAAGGATGCTTCCCAATGTAGCAGTGAGGACCTGTTATGGAGAAGTTGTTCACATGAGTCTGTGGTGATGCTTGGGGGCTGTTGTGGCCCAAGAATTTTGCCATTCTATGGAGATGTATTCTTTGAGCCAGTTCTGATGAATCCTGTGGATCTTGCGGTAGGACATGGATGTCCCTCTGAGCTACGGAGAGCAACTGGTCCCATTCTCAGTGGAACTTGTGGTGCGTGGTGCTGGATGAAAAATAACCATGGGCCCCGCAGCCCTTCCAGAAAATTGTTTGGCCAATTAGTGTACTGAATTTTAGTGACTCTTCCAATCTTCCAGTGGTGTTTGGCAGGAGCTATATGCAGCAGATGTGTTTTGTTGTTACGAAGTGGTGTTATGATGTGCTATGTTGGTGTCCTCTAGGTAAAGGCCAGGTGATGTCAGGGTGCAGATGACATTCTTCGGGTGATCGGTAGGAGCTTAGAAAACTGGGACTAGAAGCACTGCTTCATGGCTAAAGCCGAAAGATTGAGAGAGGTTAAGTTTGACCTGTCATTTGACCAAAACCAAAAGTCTTTTGGAGCTGAAAACCAGCAAAGCATGCAACTAGCCTCCGCCCTGCCTTTTTGTCAGGTGTTGGACACCTATCTGCGCTTCCGTGGTCGGCGGTATGATCGCCAGCGACAGGTGGGGTGGAGTCAGTGGAGTGTTTTTTCACCGTGGTATGTGGCGGTGGAATTTTTCCGACAGGAGGAGCTGTCCCAACCGCGACGGATCAAGCCACCGGCTGCAGATCGCTGGAGTGTAGGCTGGGTGTTTGCTCGGGATGAATCAAACGGAAGAGATGGATGTGCACCTGAAGTATGCACAGATGCCCTTCCACATGGGGAGTGTGTTGGATTTCAGGATTTTGTTGGGCTTTCCAAGCACAGAAGAGCTGGGATGTTGCAAAACGCCACAAGCTACAGGACGAAGAGAGGTCTTAGAGAAGGAGCAGGTGGGCCGAAGTGCTTGAGGACATATCCGACATAGCCAACATTTCAGGAGCTGAGAGGGAACCAAGTCTCGAGCAAGTCAAGCTAGTACTGATCTTTCCATTGTCCATCCAGTCACCAACCAGCCAAAATTGGTGTTTTGCATGAATCACCCAAGAGGAAAAACCAAATCCACTTGTTTGCAGACCATATCATCGATTGTCTTCCACCGTGAAAGGTGGACGTTCATAAGTCCCCTCGGCAGGTATGAGGACAACATTCGAAAATGTTGGGAAACTGTAGATAACATGTCAAACAAATTAGGATTCCCATGTTTTTATATGTTTTTAGTGAAGTATCATGGGGATATCTCACCATTCCGGAACTCGCCCAAATCCTTCACCGTGCATCCAGTTGGAAGATCTCTTGCATCGCCTGGCGGGGCCCAAAAGGCGCAGCATGGGTTGGAAGGTAGGCATGTCAATATGACACCATAGCGGTTTGATGCATTTTCTACATAGGAAAAAAATACCTCATCCTTTTTTTTAAACATCTTTTGGAAAACATCAGATGTGGATAAACATTGACATGGATGGACATGGGATTGTACAAAGAAACTTCTGTAAGAGGGAAAGTGTGTAGTGTTTGTAGATTTTGAGAGTTTCTGATTTGGATTGTAGATAGACTTTGTAAACACTTTCGAGTGAAAGTGATGAAAATGAATGCACGAAACTGCAAAAATGTGAAACGACCGGGCCCCCTGAAAAAACATGAGAGAGATGTCCTCTCAATTTCATACCAACAGTTGTAATTGGTCCTAACGGCGCCACATATGTATTTTTGGCTCATGAGCTCGAAGATTTCGTTAGCATCATGGCGAGTGAGGCGACTGCCTTCATAAACAAGGTGTCCAGTGCTGGAGATGACTACTTTGAAATTCTAGGCATCAAAGAGAGTGCAACAGATGATGAGATCAAGAAGGCCTACCGAAAGATGGCCTTGCTGTTGCACCCCGACAAGTGTCAAGAGGATGGGGCGGAGGAGGCGTTCAAGAAAATCGGAGAGGCTTACTCCAAACTGCTGGATGAACAGTGGTGGCAGGAGTATTTGCGTCATGAATCGGTAAGCTTCGAACCGAAGGCTACCCCGGTCATGTCGCAGAAGCAGCGGAAGCAGGAACGGAGGGAGAAGGCCAAACAGCGCTACGCTCAGAGTGCAGGCCCAAATGCACACAATGTTACCCAACGGAAGGGCCGAGGTGAAAAGCCGGTTCCCCAGGAAGTGCCCAAGGAGTGGTTGTTTGAGACCAATGCGCCTGATCCCGGGAATGTGATGACCACCAATAACGAGCAGTTCGAAGAAGTGTTTGCTACAGTTTGCCAGGATCAGCGTGATGATGGGAGTGTCCTGAATGGTCAGTACATGAAGAACCGCCACATCTCGGTCTTTCACCATGTCGAGGGAGAGGCTGCTACGGACAAAGCCCGTGTGCAAGGCTCCAATGGCACAACTGGAGCAACAAGCAATGGAGCGCAAGCACAGCAGGCCAGCAAGTTTGAAGGGCTTGGTGATACCGGTGGCTTTGGAGGGTTTGGAATTGCAGGTATGTCTGGGTGGCTGCAGATGCCCAATCTCAGTTTGTGTGGTATGCTAAGTTGTTGCATCAGCAGGCCTAAGTGAAGAGAGCAACGGAGAAAACTCACGTTGGAGCTGTGCCTTCCGAGAATGCTGCTTGAGTGTGGCCCAAACTTGGCCTTCCTCAAGAGAAGAAATAACATTTGTTGGGGGTAAAGCAATTGAAGGGTCATCAAGCAATTCTTCATCCTATTTGCCATTTGGTATTAGCTTACCATGCTCGTGTAACACTGTCATATATGACCATTATATACCATTATAGTACCGGCTTTAAATTGGAGGAAATCTTGTGTGAGAGCAAAGGTGGGGATGTTTCGACACGTCAGCATTAGCTCTCGAGTTGCAGTTTGCTAATCTTTGGCTTTTCCATGGACTCTTGCTAGCAATTTCAATCATGTGAAGCTTAGAGATACTGTGCAGGAATAAGTTCTTGATGATTGTTTTCTTTAAGTTTGAAAGTTACGTAGTTTATGTCTGAGTGGAGGATGAAGAAGAATGTTACTCTTAACACAGTCACTTCAATCCTTTTGCAGCCAATCACCGGCCAAGTTTTGCTCCACTCTTGATTTGCAATCGGAAAAATGGGGGGAAATCTAGAATCCTTACAACAGTTGCAACTTCCTTCTGACCCAAGATAAAGAAAAATGAATTGTGCAAACCTTCAGGGGCAAAGCCACCGATTCTGGAGAGCTCATCGTTGGGCAGCCTGAGATCTGGAGAGCCAGCAAATTTCACATCTATGATTGAGGTCTTTGGTGATTTGATATGATTTGATACATGAATCAATGTATAAATTTCTTTACAGGACCTTTGAGGTCCCTTTTTTGACATGTAGTGAATGGTATTTGAATGATGGTTGATGGCAATAATTGGGATTCACCTTCTGAGAGGTCTTGAATCTCTGGATCCCTAAGGCCTTACATTCGTCCAAGCAGGAAATGGTGAAGCAACGAGTCCAGGTTGGGTTGGTAGTTTCTCTTGAGATTTTTCGCCACCTCAGCTACACACGTCATGTTGATGTTCACCTATACCTGGCTCGGATGATTTCTTGGAGAAGCGGTGTCCAGGCACGTGACGTTGATGCCACCTTCGCCCGCTTGTCGGCCCCGAAGACCGCCAGGGGGTGCCGCCCTGGGAACGGATGGGGGATGGGCAAAGAGCTTTGACCTGAAGTCGTTCACGTGGAAGCGATGTATTTTGGGTTCGGAGCTGGGAATGGCAGGTATGATCCAACGCCTGGGGAGAAGGTCTGTCTGATGTACAACCAGACCGCCAGCAGGCGGCCTCGGGGAGAGTTGACAGGAGTTGTGAAGTTTCGAACACAGGTGTCAAAGTTGAGTTGCAATTGATTGCAAGATCCAAAGTTGACCTTCAGAGAATATGACACAGCGCATTGCCCGACGGTGATCATTTGACGCATCCTTTGACCTCCTGGTTTTTTCCAGTGATCTGAATTTGGAGTTTTTGACAGTGCAGGAGCGTGAACTTCGAACGCTTGGCCAACATGGCCCAGCCGAAAAAGCGCGGAGGACAGTCTCCTTGTCGGATTTGTGTAGCGTCAAGTGGTAAGAGGCTATGGTAGTCAATGTTAGTCAATGTGTCTTGCGAATATGATCTCCGGATCTCCCTTGGATTTTAAGTTGAACTTCTAAAGAGTCCCAACAAAAATTTACTGTAGATAGCTGTGTCAC
>DF242259.1:0-58570 GCA_000507305.1 Breviolum minutum Mf 1.05b.01 | reverse complement strand
CACAACTTCAGATCAGAAAAACCATTATCTTTCTTGATAGAAAGTATATGGTCAAATCATCTCATCAGGAGTGCATAGTCACGAAGCCAAAGAAGAAAAGAATATTCCCGAAGTCAAAACAGGTATCATCTTATCTGGTGATAAGTACATAGCCATTCATCATCCTTCAGCAAACATCGCACCGTACTCAGCCCAAGCAACTGAAAGTTATCTTTTCTGGTGAAAATTATACCTCAGTTTGAAGCACAGGCCTTTCCTTTAGCTTTGTTCGCCTTTTGAATATCCTTCCTAGTGGCTGCCCTCTGTTGATCCTGCTCCACAGTGTTGAAGGTCTTCTTCTCTTTGTTCGTCACATCAGAAGGTTCAATCGTGACCAATAATGGGCAATGTGCATCTGCATCTTTTTCACGCAACAACAAAATATCATTTGTCAAATAAAACAAAAGTTCATTCACAGAATACTTGTACTCCAGACTCTCATTGATGTGGCCATCACGAAATGTTTCAACTGGAGTAGATAAACCATACTCAAAAAAAGTCAACAAACAACAATCACCAATACGATCAGTTTCCTCACGAACATCTTTTTCCAAATCCAAACGTCCACCAATAGTGTCATGAAGATATTTCAGATCCAAATATGAAATGGAGTGGAACTGTCGGACATTAAAGTCCTTGTTGTTCTGCAAAACGGTCTTGAAGTACTTGTCCATGGTTTGTTCTATCCTTTCTGTCCAAAATTGACATGTTGACATACTGTAAGAGCTGTTCAACTGCTTTCCTGCTTTCTGGTAGGATAACAGGTTGGCGTCTCCACCAACAATGGTAGCTTGGTGACAAATACATTCAAAAAGCATGTGTGCAAAAATCTCTCCGGTAACGGCGTGTGACTTCGTAGCTGCATCGTGATCAACGTGGTAAACACACACTCTTGTCACCTTCATCCTTGCTCTTTCCATGTCAACCAAATCCGTGTCCACATTTCTATCAAAATAACCAGCGCTTGATGATGCATAGGTTTCTCTGTTGACTGCAAGTCCCCAACAAATTTCAAAAATACCAAAACTGACCTTTCTGTTTGGTCCTGACCAGACATCATCTTCCTTTGGACCTCCAACTTGAACAATACTGCCTTCCTTTCCTAACCTGGCCAAAACACATAGATCCTTTGCATCATTGAAACAAAAACTCCAGCCATGATCTTGCAAGTAGTTCTGATGTGGTTCTAAAGTGGCTGCTTCGCACACCAGCATAATGTGTGCTCTCAAGTTCTTCAACATCTGCAAAAACAAGTTGTTATTCTCAGCAACATGATCTGGAAACTCATCTGGTTTGTTCTCCTTGTAGTAGATCTTGTCAGGGTCGACAACACTGAGCAGACGCCAGTTGTCTCCACGCCTCCAGTTTCCAAGATTCCAAAATAGAGTCGTTAAAGACTTCGAACTGCTCCTCAAAGATTCAGGGTTCCTTTCCATCTCACCACTCAAAAACAATTCAGTAATATCAGAAATAATGTCATCATAAGAGAACTCAAATTTTTCTGCATCAGCAATAAGATCTCTCAACTTCAACTGCCTTTCTTCAAAAAAGTTGCTTAGCCTTCCCTGATCGTTCTTCTTGTGGTTCATCATTTGCAACTCGAAGGCGATGATCTTCACAACCATAAACAACAGGTTTCTGATAAAAGTAGTCTTCAATAGTTGGTGTTGTGAAAAACAACTGAACATAAGTATCCATAAACTTTTCGGTATCAAAATCAAAAAGACAATGTGGATGTCCAACAGGATGTTGCATTCGATATTTGTATAAATTCAAGCTCCTTGCATGGGACTCTCTGAAGTATTTGCCATAAAAACCAAAGTACTTGTTCTTGTGATGTTTATCCANTGTCCAACAGGATGTTGCATTCGATATTTGTATAAATTCAAGCTCCTTGCATGGGACTCTCTGAAGTATTTGCCATAAAAACCAAAGTACTTGTTCTTGTGATGTTTATCCAACTGTCCCAAATTGTCCAAAGCACAAGCATATTCTGGTTCAACTGTCATAGGATCCTCTGTTCGTTGTGGCTTTGGAATCTCAATTTTGACCTTTGTTTCAGGTTCAAGTGGATCAAGGAGTGACATCTTGTTGGAATGAAGTCGTTGATAGTTTTGCCTTCCAGCAAAAAGGTGATGTTCAAGACTAGATTGCGCAGATGAAAGATTTTCATCTGTTTCAGGCTTCAATGCCTCCATGAACTCTCGAGTTGATGTATGAGAGAAAATATCTTGTGCCTTTCTCTCCTCTAGCTCTTCACCATACCTGACTGCTTCTCTTGGTTGCACTTCAGTAAATAAAACTCCTTCTTCATGTCGTCGTTGTCTTCTTTCTTCTTCTGCTTCAATAACTGCATCAAGAACAACTCTCTGTCTTCAGAAAACATTTGGCTAATAAATGTAGCCATTACAGGATTTGCAATTCTTGGACGTGGTCCTAGTTGAACTTCTCCTTCTTCTTCATCACTGCTGTTTGCAAATCTTTCAAGAATCCCTGAATTCAAAAGACGGTGTGCGCGCTGCATCTTCTGGGAGTTTGTCTCAGAAACATCGTCATCAAGGTCAACATCTCCAAAGTAAGGTGCTTCTTCTTCAGCTGCCGGCATTTATGCATCTTGTGGATCATCTTGTGGAGGTTCTTCCTTAACTTCTTCTTCAGGTGCATCCATCTCCACATCTTCCTTCTTAGCTTCTGTTCTTGATCTCTTACCTGGTGGTAAGTCTTCAAGAACATCTGCTGCTGCTACTGCCATCTCACCTGATGGTGAGTCCGCAGCTACAGCTTCCTCTTTGGATTTTGGTATCTCACCTGATGGTGAGTCTCCAGTGTCCAGTGCATCTTGTGATGCTGAGGGAGGATCCAAATATACAACTGTTCGCTGCAACTGAAGGTCTTTCTTAGCAGAGATTTCAAATGCTTCAGCAAGAGGTCTGATGACAACCTTTGATCCAATGGAATTCACATAGTTGACATCTTCAAAGGTATGTGTCTGAGTGTTGATCACCAAGCGCTTGTAAAAATCATCATCAAGTTCAGACCTTCTTTCAACATATTGCCGAAGTTCGTTCAAAGCAAATTCTGCAAAAGTTCCTGGAGCTGGCTTCTCATTGGTCTCTTGCAATTTCCTTCCCAGAGGTGAGAATCTGAGGTTGTTGTGGATATCAAGACAAAGATTTTTGTCATTTGGTTCTCTTGGAGTACCAGCAGTGGGATCAGGATCAACCAAATACCAATCTCCATTCTCCAGCTTCATCACAAATTCTTCCCAAAGTGCTGGTGTCTTCCTCACATACTTGTCAACAATGCCAGTATACAAATCTTCAACTGCTTCAGCAAACAAATCAAACATCCTAATTTCAAATCCATCCTTGTCGTCTTCTTCTTTTTCAATTCTTTCTCTTTCTAAGGATGCTGGATTCCTGTCATCTGGTCTTGCCTGGAAAGGTTCAGGCACATCACGTCTCCAACCAATGTTCTCAAAGTACTGAAGCTTCTGCTGATAGGTCTCTCTCTCCTCAGTGGACTGGTAGTTCTTGACGTTTGCTGTCATCCAACCTATTTCCCATGAACGGGTGAAAAATAAAACTGAATGTCCTGCAAGTAGATACTTCTCCCAAACATGGCGAGTAATGCCCTGAGCACGAAGATCTTCGTGTTGAGACGTTGATAGCATATAATACTCCCTGACTATCAACACAGGTTCACCATGAGAATTGGTGACCCGTTCACCCTTGTTGTTCCTCAATGTCATGATGCCTGATGGAAAAAATGCCAAAGGTTCTCACTGATGATCTGTACTGTCTGGAGCTCAAGCTTGTTCATGGTACTGAGTTCTGCTTCAACTACCTCGGCTGATGCCGAGCCTGTTGATGCTTCAGTCTCCATAAAGATGGTTCTGGAATACCTACCTCAGCTGATACGGAGCTTGGTATTCCATATGGTGCATCATCACAAGCTTCTGGATATCTTCTCTCCTCAGAGAAGTTGTTGAGCAACTGAAGATATTTCTCAGGGACTTCCTGGCTCATGAATTCCCATGCTGTTGTTCTTCTCTTTGGGAAAGGTGATCTGGGAACTCTGTACTCAACAATCTTGCCATCTTCCAAGTACTCGGATATCTCACCTGGTGGCAAGTATTCCTCGTACTTTTCTGTGGCAATCATGTCTTTACGCCAGTTGCAAATTCTGATTTCAGGAGGTAGACTGTGTCCACTTGTTCGACTGGCAAAATGATATCCCAAATATGGGAATTGACCCACAATCTCAAAATAATCACAAGGAAGGTCATCATAAATCAAAATCACACCATTGGAAGTCAAGAACAAATCATAGCCATCCTTCACCAACTTTTGTGTCTTCAAAATGCAATACCTGGTGGATTCATACTGTCTTGGTGGCTTTGTTCCTGGTCCCTTGAGAATATAACCATCAGCACCATCATTGTCATACATGAAATGCAAGGTATCACGATTGTACCTTTTCAAACTATTCTCAAAAATAAAACACAAACTTCTGATCTGTCACATGAAAAATCCAACCAAAACAATGAAGTTCCACCATGGTCAACTGGTGAGAGCTCTCAATGGGTCTCACAATTCCAGTTGAATGTCCTTGATTGCATCCAATGTAAATCTTCCATGGTAACCTGTCTGAACTCAAAAACCAATCATCCTTCAACTCAACTTCAATAAAATATCTCTGCTTGTTGTTTCCCTGAACAAAGGCTGCAAAGTATCTTCCAAATTCCATTTGTTCATATGCATTCACAGCTGGTGGACAATGATCAAAAACATGACATAATTCCACTGCGCCATTGGGATACATGTATAATCTCACCCTATACCCATAGCACTTTGTGGAGTTGCCGCGTGGGGATCATGACGCTAAGCATGACAAGATCAGGGCGCACTGAACATGGATTATGTCGAGCAAAGGCAAGTTCATAGTTCCTACGAGTCTTCGTTGCTGTAAGTTTCGATATGTGCCTCTGTGTGGTCAGGACAGTCGTGATTTCATGCGCCAGCAAGTAGCAAGCGCTCATCTGTTCAAACTTATATGTTTTTTTCCTAGCGCATGGCGATCGGCCAGCGCGTACAAAAATGTTACCTAACTTGTTCAATTCAGGCGACGCGCCAAACAGTTGCAGCTGTGTCTACATGCTTGGGGTGCGACAAGAATGTGAGCTATCAAAGGCGTTGAGATGCGCAATGTGTTAGAATCAACGACCATCATAGATCATTATCCTGCTGTGATAGATCGATATTTCAAGCACCGTCATTCTATACATAAAGGTCCCTTCCACATATATATAATTATAAATTATATATATATATATAGGGGTTTCCCAAAATGGTGGGTTCCCCCAACAACCATGGGTTTTCCTACTAAAAATGATCATTTTGGGGTGTTTTGGGGGTACCACCATTTAAGGAAACACCCATATAACCGCAAAAATTGGGTTGCCTAGGCCCCCTTGGTGAATGAAAATCATTTTTTGGGGCCATTTTTGCCAGGCATGTTGCTCTCCACAAAAGCTTCAAAGTTCTCCATGCCGTAGCCATAGGATCCAGCATGTCGCTCCAGAAAGGAGTTGAAAGATGAAGAATCCGCCAGAACGGAGATCAGCAACAACGGCCAACGCCACCCGCTAGCAACAACCGCCATGGCGGGTTTGGGCAACCAATGAGATGATCCAAGATGAAATTCAAGCAGGGGTTGTTGATCTCAAACTTAGAACAGTGTCCCCCAAAATTGCATGGAAATCGTTGAATTTATATGCTACGCCAAGAGGTTTCCAGGGACCACCAACCTGCAACACATTTCCCAAATAGGATTTTTGTGACAATCTGAGGATGTTCAAGGCCAAAATGCCAAAAATTTTCCAAAAGGAAGAGGGTGACTTCCAAGTCAGTGCAAAAAAAGGAAATTCCAGTGCTTCACTACGCAGATTTGCGAAAAACAGCTGACCACAATATGTTTGGACTCTCCAATTTCGCGGATTGATGTTGGTTTGATCTGAGCCAACAGGGTGTTGTTTCTTACAGAAAAGACCGTTTCTTGCGCAAAATCTTGGAAACACGTCGTCATCGCACTACAGAAACCATACCAAAGACTCAATGGAAACTCAGCTACTGCAGAGGAAAATCAAAGGCCATCTCCTAGAAACCAAGAGCCAGAAAGGCCCCTCAAGATTTGCATCCGAAGATTGCAACACATGCCGGGAGGACATCTCCTGCAAAGTGCCTGATGCCAAACTTTCCTCCACCCGAGATCTTTGGTACGATAAGCCTGGTCGAACATGGCCACATAGCAGCCCAAGCAAGTCATCGACACGCAAGCCATTCATGTTATTTTTTTCTTTTTACCGCTCAGATGTCTGCATGAGATGCCATAATCAATCTTTTGTTGATTTTTTCTTTTTTGATGTGATGTCTACGTGCAGGATGCAAAAATGGGCTCCCAACCTGACTTTCGCAGGTCATCCCAGCCAGAGGCTGTACAGCTGACTGGCCCATCAAAACCAGGTCACCGCAAACCACAACGACGTGAGGCAAGCAGCTGCAGTCATCTGGACACCTTTACTGCTTTCGGCATTTTCGTCCATCTGGTCCATCTTCTGGCAGCCTTCGGCGGTTTCCCGAACTGGAAACTGCTCAGTACACACTTTTGGATAGATGTGAAAACCATCAGCTGGAATGAAACAAATTCGCCACTTGGTGTTTGGACCACCTGCTGGTGGCACAAACGTAATCTCAAGACTGTTGGGTGCAGGACCAGCGGCAATCTTATCCAGAACATAGTAATCTCCTGGCCTCCACCACTCGGATATGTTGTGACGGAGTTGCCACGCTCGCAAATCTTCTGAAGTCATTTCATACTCACTTTCAGCTGGCTGTGCCCAAAGACTATCGGAGATTTCGAAATTTCCCCATTCTTCCGATGGCCAAGTCCAAGAGCTCACCCGACCTCCGGAGTTTGCAAGGGGTGCATTGAAACGGCTACCTCGGAGTGGATGGTGGTGTCCGGAGCCATTTGGTAGGAAGTTGACCTTCAAGAGATGTTCCTGAAACTCCACCAAACAGGGCAGGTGGATTTCCGGAGCAAGCCATGGCGTGGACAAGGACCTTGGGGAAGACACCTTGATGCGCCATTGAATCTGAAGCCGCACCCGGTGCGGATCTCCCAATGGGTCCGGGTGGTTCATGTGGTAGTAGTAACCGCCTGTTCCCAAGGGGAACTTGTAATAAAGGTAGTTGGAAATGTCAGTGGTGAAATTCACCCAGGATTCCTTCTCCCCTCCCAGTGCGCTCTCAAAGGCTCGCAAGCGAATGAAAGAGAAGAGGCCGCTGTTGTTGTAAATTTGGACAGATTTCCAAGCCAAACCCTTTTGCTGCAAGAAACCGCTGACCCAATCCATATTTGTGAGGATCCTTTGTCCCCACGGCTCTGACACGCCTGGTAAAGGGCGAAGGTGTGCAAAGGTGCCGAAAAAATTGGAGCCTGGAGTCACTTCAATGACATGTTCGTATTCGCAGTACTTGATCTCAAAAGACCGTACTGACGGCCAGATCTTTACATACTGCACCTGATCAGATAATGAATCCAGCGCATCCCTGATTTCTCCACCAGATTGCCCACATAGCTCAATCTTCCCCTCGAATTTGATCCGACACGATAAGGAGCAGTTGTGAGGCTGCCAGTGGGACCAAGTCTCACTATCACCTTTACAAAACCATGGCCCATATCCCCACGAGCTGCCGCAGCTATCCTCTGACTGATTCCAACATCTTCCGTATACATCTAAGCCCTTAAAGGACTGTCTCCCATGTAAGCCATGGGGGCACGTTGGAATCGCAGCCTTCAGGGCACACGTTGACTCTCCATTCGTCAATCTCTTCAATCGAGGAATTCATCACAATGTCATTCACTGAAAAAACGCCGCTGCCGCCACGCACTCTGACAAAACCATCCCTCTGCTCACAACCTTGGCTTTCGGTGGTAGCCACGGTGGTGAGACTCAGCCAGAGACTCAACTCTGGTTGGCTCATCCAGGCCAAAGCCCAAGGATTTGGAGGACTGCAAAAATCCTGCCACGATGACTCATTGTCACACTTCTCGGGCCAAATTTCACGCAACTGGGGCCAAAGTTCAGCCACGAGAGTCATGACTGAGCTTGCATTCAGTTTGCTCAATCGCTCACTAGCAATCACGGCCTGCTCTGTGGCGTTGGTGTCTGGGCTGTCTCCTGAGAATGTAATCTGGTATTGAAAAGTCTTGTGTCTACCTCTTTCGGTGATCCCGTATTGGATTGCAGTTTCAACCATCCCAACTGCATCTGCCAAGACCTTTTTGATGCCGATGTTCAACACCAGCTCTCCCCGACCCCCATGGGTCGTATAATTCACCACAAGAAGCCCAGACACCAGGGCGGCTGGCTGATGCAATTTGACCAGTGAAGCATTTGGCAAGGGAAAGGGAACATCAGAGACAGCGCTCTGTGCCAGCATCCAAAGAATGAGGGAAAACATAGTTCTGTTTGATGACCCGATGCAA
Source organism: Breviolum minutum Mf 1.05b.01 (assembly GCA_000507305.1). Lineage (NCBI taxonomy): Eukaryota > Dinophyceae > Suessiales > Symbiodiniaceae > Breviolum > Breviolum minutum. Next base: position 49,978 of record DF242259.1, on the reverse strand, counting down.
TGCCCTTGGAAAATGTAAAGAAAAATTCTTGAACCAATTCAGGTTAAATGACAGATCATGTTAAATGAAAGGATTCAGGTCATTTTCCATCCCTCTCTCTGACAAGTTGACAGGACGAGTGACCGGTAGCGTCAAATGTCGCAATATTTTACATTTTTACATCCCAACCACGAACGGAAACCCCCACCTGGCATGTTTCTCGTGTGCCTTAAACACCTGCACCACAAATTGTGGGGGGAAACGGCGCATCGGACATGGCAGGTCTGAAAACCCATGGTTCTCAACTGGCAACCAAAAAAAGGTTGGCAATAAACCTGCAGGTGTTTATTGCAATACAATGTTGAGTCATTTCATGTCATGCTTGTTTTTGCATCTTTTTCGCATCTCAAAATGTTTGTTTCCACCTTGTCAAAGGAAAACCATAGCTTTTCACAGCGCATATCAACCCAGTTGGCTTCAAATGTTTGACTCAGCTTCACAAGCTGCAAATCTCCCCTGGCCTTGTTGAGAAATGTCTGATCAGTTGCCTCCAAAGGTTATGAGTTGAGGAACAAAAAAAGGAACAAGAGACACTAAACAGCAGCAGCAGCAACAACAACAACTTCAGCCAAAGTGGGGGTTAAAATGATCATTTCACCATTATGTGTCTACAAATGGATACAAATGGTTGTATCAGTTGGAATCAAAAAACACAACATTTGCTGTTTCATAACATAACCTGGGAACCACCCTCATCCTGTAGTAGTCTCACAAGGTCAGTGAAAGGCCCCTCTTTTGAAACAGTGAATCCTTTGAACACCTCATTTTTTGTGGAATGTCAGTGGAGGTAGGACTCCAAAACCTAATCCTTCATGAAACCAATCCGGTAATGTTTATGAAAGCCACGCGCCCAGGAGTGATCCCATGAACGTTGCATCAGGGTTTTTCAGCAAGGCTTCCTTACCTTTGGCATCGACACTTCTTCATCCAGGACAGACAAGATTCCACCTGGAGACCGTGAGTTGAGCAATGAAAAAAAGGGCCCCTGGGTTGTTTAGGTTGTATAGGGGATGAAATTTCCTACCCAATTATATGGGGATTTTAATAAGCCAATATAAGGATCCCTAGAAACCAACCAGTATAATGGAAAGTAGGAGGGTTTTTTTCGTAGCTCAGTTGTTTTACAAAGTTTTGGGTCGAAGAACACAAGAAACACCGAGAGGATGATGGAGAGATGAACTGACCTCAAACAATATTTTGAATACATGTTTGAGTCACTGAAACGTGAAGAATAAACGGAATAGACTAAATTGGATAAAATTGAAATGGCATGTCAAAAGGAAACATACAGACAAACATATTAAGAAAATTGAAGATACAAAGCAGTTGATGCTCAACAGATTGAGGTCAGCTGAGTCAGCGCATGATCGATTTCAAAATCTTGTGACATCAAAGCACAGGAGAAAAGCCAGGAAGATACCTAGCCGAAATTCACCAAAAATGTCAGGCATGAAAGATGTAATGTCAGGCCACTTCAAAAAAAAACAAAGGCAGGGCACCAAAAAAAAACAGCCACTTTTTTCATTCATGACTACCAGGTTGGGTTGGTTGAGAGACCTGTCATCCACCCGATTGTCAGTGGATGGCCTTTGGAGTCAATCAAGGTGACAATGTCTGAGTTGTCATTGAAGGACAAGCCTGCATCAACCTGAGGATGATCAGGAAGAAACACAAAAAAAATCCGAAAAAAACGTCAAGGTTTTCCGGGTCGGCGCCGTCAAGGGTTTTTGTTCGGATTTCCGCTGTAACAAATAAATGGATCTTTGGGAAAAAAAACTCGTCTTTCACATCTGACATTGAGTAAAATAAATCAAGTTGAAATTGAAATCCCGAGTTTTCTGTCTCTGGAAATTCTGGGGCGACAAACAGAGACACCCTCTGCTTTGTAATCGTCCAATTCCATCTTGAAGATATGGTTGTTGAAGTGTTGCTGAAGATGCCTTGTGTCAAGCATGGCATCAAGGAGAAAACGCCAACCTTTTTTGGTGTTTCGAGGAACCAAAAAGACGTTTATTTCCCCCCCCAAAAAAAAAACTGGAGAGTTTCTAATCAATCAGTGATACCTAAAAATGTATGCTGAAAACTCCCATGCCTTGCAAGTCTTCAAAAAGTTCATTGGAAAAAATCCCATGGCTTTAGCATTCCCAGCTTCAAAGCTTTCCCGAAGAAAAAAAAACTTTTTTGAAACGGACTGAGTGCCAGAACTCGTTACTCAGATTGATGAAGAGTTGTTCAAGTCTCAGTGATTTTCACACAGGCACGATGGACACTCCAATTGGAAACCGGAAACCGTTGGTGAATTTTTAGAACACCGAGTTTCTGTATAAAACACTAGAAAAAGTAGTGTATCATTTAGGTGTGATGTCACCTAACCACTTATTTCACAAAAGAACTGGTGAGAATCCAGGCATTCTGCAGCAATACTCTAGAGACCGAATGGCAGGTCAACATCTGTGGTCATTGGATAGGTGGTTTGTCTTACATCATTTGCAGGTTTTCTTAAATAAATCACATTGCATGGACCCCGAACCACATGCCATGATATGGTAAAATCTTAATGGAAGCTTTCTTTTTGTTGAGCTGGCTGATGTAAAAAAATGCACTGGAAAAGAGTGCAGGTTCTTGTGATGCTACAATCTGTACCATTATCCTCCTCTTCTGAAATTGTTTACCATCTTCGTCCATAGTTTTCAAATGATATGCGTCAGGGTAACCCCCCTCTCAACAACAGTGACCCATGGGATGATTCCCTCTTTTTGTAAGGGATTCCCTGTTCACCTTTGCTTTCCTGAGAGGGGGGGATCTCCTATAGATATGAGAAACATTGTGAAACTGAGTGAGTCACTACCAAAATATGTGGCATGTCCATAGGTACGAGATGGAACGAGTAGCTCAAAGATCGCTGCCCATGATGGGGAGTTTAAAAGCCCTTCCAAACATCTAGCAGTTAGCAGTAGGGAGATGTGAAGAGGAGAGCTAACATCGCAAACTCCCTTGGTTTGCTGTCATTTCTGAGATGAAAACGAGTTCTGCTCAAAGCTTTCAAAGCCTGCCTTGGTTGCATGGTTTCCGATCGCTTAGCAAGCAGCGGGGTCCCACGGTTTCAATGAAGCCAACGTTCTTGGATCGTTTTACTGTTGATGGTTCAGAAATCCGGTAAACTCACCAGTTGAGTGAGGTTGGTAGGTTGGTAGTTTTTTTCTCCGTATTTCCCCAAGGTTCTTTTCATCCCAGGTGTTTTTTTTTCGGATTTCTGAACCATCAGCAGTAATTTCATGAGGACTCTGAGTCTAAAAGTCAAGTGACCCAAAGCTCCAAAAGCACTTGAGCATCCGAGCGATGTCCAATACACCAAAGAATTGTCCCGTCGCCTTGCTATTCTGGGACCTCGGACTTCACCGCAAAAACATCTTTCCAAAGTCCACTCTTACCGGGTGAACCCCCATTCAGATACCATCCATGGGACTGGTATATCCACCTACATTTCGTTGATTTTATGGTAAATGTACGTAAATATTTCAGGGATTATGATTCCAAATCTTTACATAGGAAACGTTTGTTTCACCAAGCAACCATCCATTTTTAAACTGGTTGATTAAGGGTTCCTGATACATCTGTACGAAGACAGCAACATGTTCTTTCAGCTTCATCAAACTCTGACTGACCTGGTCTTCGCTCTGGGAACATGTGGGGTTCCCACATCTTGCAATCCGACCATGGGAAATCATTCCATGATCTGATAGGAATCTGCACAAGACAATCATGTCCCAGCCGAAAAGAAAAATCGCCAATGTATCCTCGACTACTTTCGGCTTTCTGGCTGCCCCGGCAAAGTCGTGTTGATGCATTTGATGAGCCACTTGAACAACCGTCCATACCTCAGCTTGCCACAGGAGTTTTGCAAAAATTCGGCCTGCAACAACAACAACAACAACAACAACAACAACAACAACAACAACAACAACAACTTCCCAGTCCCCATCTTCCCAAGCAGGCATTTTTTTTGCTTTCGGAGGTCCGTTTGAAGAGAATTTTCGGCCCGGTTCTAGTGCACCAGCTTTGGGTGTGGCTGATTGCCATACCAACGTGGCTGAGATAGAAATATCGATGGATGCTGAGGCCTTGTTTCACAAATTTCAGCGGTCTTGTTTCACTCATCCCTACAAATGGGTCTTGCTCACAAGGCCAGGTTGATATAGGAGATCCAGCTCACTGTCTAGGCAACGTCCTGGCCAGATTCAGCTGCCAGGATCCGGCACCAGACAACAGAAACAGCTCATCTCCTACACCCCTGAAGTTTAACAGCGAGTTTCCCCTGAAAAATGATGCTTGGAAGACTAACGATCCGGCTTCCTTTTGGGGCCTAAAAGAACTTTTCGGGGACGAGCTGTTTGGGGGTTTATCTGATCTATCTGATCCCTCAGCAGTATTCTTGGGCTTAAGTGCTTCGTCTCATTAAACTTCTTTTGCTTCTGTTTCTTCAATCTCCTTATTTTCAACTAAGTCTACTATAATCCCTGCTACAAGTCTCTATATAGTTCTATATTGTGCCTACAATCATATCTAGAATCTAGGCTTTCTGAATGCAATACCGCTGTTGATGTGAATTTAACGTGCACATCACTCCATAAACGTGGTGCTTGTGCAACTTCACACAAGTTTCTCATCCGTTGTCGCTCTTGTTCTAACCAACTGACAAATCTGCGTCGGAGAAGCAGAAATACGTGGGCTGTGTACATACTTTGACTTTGATGTACTATTCTTGCCTCTTACTATCATTATCATTTTCACTCTAAGATGTTTGACTATCTAAATTATACATGATATAATATAAATTGTATATGATCAAAGGTATTGTCTGCGTACAAGTATCGAAACGTCATAGATTCACATACATTCTTCACATCATTGGACTGTACCATCCTTATCTGTAAAATGGGTAAAGGTAAAGACCTGGCCCCAACCCCAACGCTTTGGAGCTCCTCATCCTCGAATTCCATAACTGCGTCCAGTCTGCCCCTCAAATTGATTTCACCAAAGTTTTCCATTCGCAAGGCCCGAGTCAAGAGGTGACAACTAGGCACTTTTCCAACAACATCTAAGACAGCATATTCCAGCAGCATTTGTTGCTCACCGATTTCATGGGAAACCCCAAGCACTTCTATCATAAATCCAGAAACCATGTAAAACACCAGCAAGTAGCTACTGCTTTGCATGTCAAATCGCACTGTAACAGGAACGCGTTCTGGATCATACCACTGCAATACTCGATATGAGGCAATACCAATACAACAAGCCGATGGAATCAGAAAGATTTTGGCAAGGCTCCAATCGCAACACCAGACTGCAGCTAGCTGAAACAAGTTTCCAACACCCGCATAGCTATATGCCATTCTTGCCAGGTGAGGCTGGCTCATACTTCTTCCAATAGAAGTGACCCATAAAGGTAAGATCATGGCATCTTGCACGAATCGTCCAATCAGAAATGGAGAGCATAAGCCAAAAGATGTTGCCAATGGATGCATAAGCTGCATATATTCCAAGCTGCACACGGCTGCTTGCACCACGCTGGAGATCAATAAGACTTGTGAAGCATTCTGGGCCAACTCATGCCGTTGTAACTTGTATTTTTCAGCTCTTGAGGCAATCAGTTGAGAGCTACAAAGCATGATACCTAAGGCCAACCAAGAGAATGGATGAAAATCCATTGCTGAGAATATCACATGGTAATTTTCTGGTGATGATACTGGGATCAAACCGAAGATCACAACATCTTCAACGCAGGTCATGTTCGTTGTCGTTGTCGAAGATGGCCAAAGATCCTCCAACCAATCCGTTAAGTTCTTTGTGATGGACGTAAAACTGCTTCTCCATGAAACCTCAGCATCTTTCTGTACCTTCTCCTCCGTCACCATGCGCATTATAGGAAAATCACTGCACCAACGTCAAACGGCTAATTGTGACTTGAGCCCCTCAACCCGAATCAAAGGTAACAACTTCTGGGAGGCCAACAGAATTTCTCCAAAATGTCAAATCTCTCTCTATCTCAAATCGGATCCTTTTCGTTGAGGCAAAACCTCCAAGATATATTTGAAAAACTGCAGGTGAATTCACTGTTCATCCGATGGCAGTGAATAATTCATCACCCTTTCAGTACGAAAAAAGAAAAACTCAAAGTTGAAGGAATCACCACTTGACACCTAAGAGTTATGATCTCCGCACTATGATATGAATTGCTGAATTGCCACTGTTATTATCCGGCTTGGTTTCCCTACAATAATCGTGCCACAGCATCTGCAGTGGCACGAGCTTGTGCAGCTGTTCGAGGTTTGGCTGTCACATCTTTACCTCAGCCAAGGGGGTTTCATGTCATGCATCCATTTTCAGGTGCTGAAATGGCTGTTGGTTTCAGGGAGGTTGGACCTCAATGGTTGGTAAACTAAAAACGTACTTACTGTACAAAAATTGCATCATGAATGAGTCGATGTATTGCGAACGATTTTTCTTGAGTTGATTGGAAATGTTCGGAATTGTCATGTTTTACTATGTGAATTCACTGCCAATCATGAGATATTCAACGATCTTCACCAAGTCAACAACGGGCTAGCGGGGATGATTCAATTCCTTTTGCCTATCAGCATGGATGGGGGAAGAATTCGATCGTTGAAAGCCAGGTCGGTTTTGCTTCACAAGGAACTGAAGAAGTTTGAAAACGACCTTTTCCAACCCAAACTTAGTGCTCCGAACCCACTTTGAGCAATCGCATCAGGACTGCTTTTGTCAAAGCCTGTGAGGAATTTGCCCAAAGCACCAGGTGTGCAAAAGTGATGAGAACCATTTGAGAGGCACAAAAAGATGGTCAAAGCATGCAGCATGTTTGGTGAAGAAACAGTGATGTTGAAGTGAACTTTGATGCACCTACAACAATGAAGCAACACAGGTATGGATACAGTAGCTGCAGTGTCAAAAAAAAACAGTGACATGAACCGTGAAATTCTGGTTGGTTCACAAGGATCTTTATTGCATGGCTTACTGCAGTCCCAAAATGACAGTTTTTTCATCTCCGATGTAAACTAAATCACCAGCTCTTTTGATCACATCTCAGATATACCTCACAGGATGCGATCGCAACCAACAACTGGTACTGCTCAGGTACTTCTCCCAGAATCCGACCGGCATGTCGGGTAAACAAAACACTAAAGGGAAGCCACATATTCGATATCACACCTTTCAAAAAGGGGAAAAGTAAAAATACCCCAGTTTCCCAGCCATTCTGTTGATGGATAAAATCCTAACAACCACCTGGGATGCTTGTAAATAATGGGATTTTTACTACCAACCTCAACTGGTGAGTTTACCGGATTTCTGAACCATCAACAGTAGCTACCTCAACAGATCCTCTCCGAAACGCCTCAGCTTCAACTCCCAAGACCTTGGCTGCCTGGAAGAAGGGGTAAAATTGAAAACGCCCTTCAGAAATTCTAGAGAATGGGAGCATTTTTTGGGGGAAAAAAATCCTGAAATGACATGAAGGTGATATACGAATTGTGATGTGCTGTGATTACATGATTTGAAGATGACAGATGACGTTGTTGGTAGAGTTACTTGGTGAAGCTCGCTCTACCCAAGTTTCATTTTTCGAAAGAGCATGCTGGAACACATCAAAAGAGAGAACTCACTTCAGAATCACAAATGGATATAGTTTACATAAGTGCAGCAAAAGGTACCCTTTCTCCCAAAACCACCATGGAAATGTAAAAATTACCCAAAGTTCTTCAGGGAAACTAATCTTGGAAACTAACTTCCATGGATTTTGGGAGGGCCAGAGTACATTTTCTGGGAACGATCACCTATCCCCTCCTACAACGGATATTTCTTGAAGATGATTTTCCGAACTTCCAAAGGTGGGATGTGCGATCGTTCCCTGGAGGGTTTCCATGTTCTGACTCGCAATGTGGCACCCAAATCGCAGCCTTTTTGATGGGTGAAGCATCTGAATCGTCGCTCAGTTTGGCTGCTTCTCCTTCCTGTAAGGGATGTCCAAGGATGTCCGAGATCTTGAGAAGTTTTTTGGAAAAACATATCGAATGATCATTGATCACTGCTGTTTTGATGAGGATCATCATCATCATCATCATCATCATCATCATCATCATCATCATCATCATCATCATCATCATCATCATCATCATCATAACAGCGATGATGAAGCCACCTCCTTGAAGTCGACATTGCCCATCAAGAGGATGCCTGCCACAATACTAAAGACCTGGCCCGGTGGCAGGTCTACTGGTCAAGCAGTAAGCAGTTGCAGCAACTCAACGAAACCCCATCACAACTGGACATCGACAGAACTCGTGATGTTGCTGAAATTGCAGAAATTCGAGTTTCATAATATAATAATACCAATCAAACAGAAAATTTTGTCTGCTAGATGGAACTCTATTTCTTTTTTTGCATCTACACACACGTGAATAATATTAGTAGACATAGGCAAAGAAGAAGTCAGGACATGTACAGCTTGGACCCATGCCTCATACTGTAACTTCGAGTCAATGCCCAACCTCGGATTAATCCGACCATTCCGATTTCGTCGGCTACCATGACGTGCGTTTTTTAATAGCGGTTTCCCGGAAGAATCACACCTGGAACCCGATGGCCATCCATTTAGAAGTGGTTGTTTCAATTGGATGATTCAAAATCCTTAGACAGGAAATGGTTGGAAATCACCATTTCCATCCATTTAAAACTGGGTGGTGTTTTTTATGTTCCAGGCAGTTATCTTTCATATAAAACATTATAAATTTGTAAAACAGAAAATGAAAACTTGAAAAACAAAGACTGAAACCAAGAAAGTTGGATCCTGATTGAGGTTTGTTCCCAAAATTAGAGGTACTGTTGATGGAAGAAATCCTGCCAACCAGTTGAGGTTGGTAGTTTATCAGCTTATTTACAGGGTTTTATACATCCCAGGTGGTTGTTTCGGATTTCTTCCATCAACAGTACCTCAAAACATGTTGTTGTTTAATCAGTAGACTGCAGACCGGTGAAATTTAAAGATATCCCAAAAAATCCACCATACCACTTCGGCCGAAGTCGCCCTTGAAAGGCTTCCTTCAGCTCTTCAAAGAAACGAGCGTCGTCAATGCCTGGTGCCTGGTGGCTATTGTAGGATGTTGGGGGGCATTTCATGTCATGGGTTCATTTTGATCATGGTCGTAAATATGTAAAAATCGATAAAAAATCCATGATTCTGGACGATTCTTCGTAATACACCCCCGAAAATTGACATGGAACCTGAAAAGAAGTCCCAAGAAAAGGAAGCTCCTCTTGGAAACCATCATTTTCAGGTTCCATGTTAAATTTCGGGGGAGTATTTCCTTTGCCATGATGATCCCCATAGCCAAACTTTCCATCGCCTTGGCCAAGCAGCCGCGCAGGTATGCATAATCCTGTTGGTGATTTCGGGTCGTTTTGGTATGTTTGAGGGGTATGTTGAAAAATTATTACCCCAAAAAAAAATATATAACATGACAATGGAAAATCCAACATCCAAGAAGATGTATTTCCTATTGAAAATGGGAGATTTTTTCAATGTCATGTTAGTTTCCAGAGGTTTATCGAGTGTCGGGTCTCGGTTTGGGCCATTTCAGCACTGCCTTTCCGGCGTGGAACTCGTTTCCGGACCGTTTGGACCGTTTCGGGTTTCGTCCTTGGGCTCCATGATATCAAGGCCTTAGCATTTCGTCAGAAGCAGAGATTCAAGGTCCATAAATACTGAATTTCTGGTACCAAACACACTCCCATGTTTCAATAGTGATGTTATATATATATATATATATAGATATCCTTATTTTTTTTACAAACTTAAAGGTCTCAAGTCAAAGCTTTTCAGCAAAACATTGGCGTTTTTTGTTGTGTTTTTCAGCACAACAACCACTCCACCTCTTCTCGGATTCTACAGCAACTTCATGGATCTGAGGTCGCTGACCTTTCAGTTCATTGCTCTGACGAGCTTCGATGAGCTGGAAGAAGATGTGATAGTTCCTCGTAGCTGAAAGGAGTTCGTATTTTTTTTGTTTCGAAACACTGGAAAGATGTTTAGAAAAAGCTGAAGGTTACGAAATTCATGTAGTACGGCATTCTTCTAAATACAATATTTTTGAGTATGTATATATAGCATAGATGCATATATGCACATATAAGTACAGTATGTGATATCATGTGGGTTTTCATTTATATACATGTACCGTATATATGTATGTGTATATACGTATTATTGTACTAGAATATATTCATGCATATTCGCTCGCACCTTCATAGATGACCCCACACGGTGGCTGATTTGTCCAAAACGATTGAGACTGATTTTGTGATTGGGTGGAAAATTTCTGAAATGCGTGATTCCTTTGAATATATACTTTCTCACCTTTTTCATTTGGCCATCAAAATGTCACTCTTTGCATAGTGATGGGTATTGAGAAATTTTCTACGGGGGTTGCTCCATTCTCCCAAAGGTGCACATCTTTCTTGCAAATTTCCATGAATTAGCTGTAATTTACATGTCAACCGTCAACCCTGGACTAATAAACCCCTCTCTGTTTAGTTCAGGAGATCCCCCAAACGAAATCATGCCAATTATATACTACCAAAATGGGATGGTGGCTGATTATATCTTGGATTCACTTGACCTTTGCATAAAGCAATCAAAGCTGCTTGTCCAATGTCTGACGTCTGACGTCCAACCCACAAAAAAGGCCGACGGCCTCTCTTTGCTTCCTTGACTGCAAACTCGTGTGAGCTCCAACAAGTAATCGGTGACCTGGGTCCAAACATTTCAGCTTCACCAAATTCGGCAAGACATTTCGGAATCATTGATCATCCAATGAGTGGCGTCAACATAATATGTTTCCTGGTGGAAAAAATCCAGGACAAAGTTGACTGGAAATCTGCGAAGGGCGTCAAAGTTCTTCATCCCTCTTATAATGTTTACACACACAGGTTAGAATGAATTGTGTTAGACAAAATGATCAGAACCGTAGGCGCAAATTTGTGTACATATATAATATATATAAATATATATATATATAACTATATATACTGTATATATATATATATACGTGTGCATATCTAATCCTCTCAACTATATAATCACTTGTATTCGCTTTTCTTCATACTTATACATAACATATGTAAATATATGATATATGTAATGCGATGTATAATAAATACTTAAATTCCCCTCCCAAATATCGCCAGAAATCCCGAAAAAAAACCACTTCAAGCTCCCCCAGCAGTGCAACTTTGAATCGTCAAAGAAGGAGAGACCGTCATCTGCAACCTCAGCTAACAAATCGCCATGGGAAATCCACCATTTATGTATTCAAAATGGGTGGGGAAAACCACGACCTAGCAAGGCATCTTTTTATGATCCCTACCGTTTTAAGCAACCTGCACCCCGCAAAAACCAACGTGGCAATGGAAAAAGTAACCATTTGAAGATGCATATCTCCTATTCAAAATGGTGGATTTTCCAGCCTGCTATGTTAGTTTTACCAGAGAATAAGCCTTAAAAGTTGGGGAATCTCAATTATACCTACTGTTGATGGTTCAGAAATCCGGTTTTTACTCATCAGTTGAGGTTGGTAGTATATCCCATTATTCTACAGGGTTTGGGATACATCTCAAGTGGTTGTGAATGGGATTTCTGAACCATCAACAGTACCTGTATATACCCAGGTTGTTTTGATTGATGATTTGGATTTGCAACCATTCCAGGAGAAATTCTTGGTGCAAAAAATGCAAAGTTCATCCCATTTTTTTATTGGTGGTTTAGAAAAAGGAGTTTCAAAGATCTGGAATTTGGGATTTGGAGTGTCCTCCTCAGTTACCTCCTTCAAGCTCAAAAATGTCGAGAAATGCATGTCTCGAAAGTATAGGAAACTGAGTTACGAAAAGGAACAAAACATCACTGATAGGGAAATCCATGGTGGGGAAACCCTATAAGGGTTGGAATGCACCCGAAAAATGACCCACACAACCAGATTTTTTGTCACTATTCATTGGTGTTCTTTGGTGAGTTGGACCTGTTTTTGCAGATTGGAAAAAATAGGGTTTTGCCGACCCAAAGTTACAGAGATCTGCATCTATGACCATTTTTTCGCTGAGGATATAGGTCTTGATCCAACCATCCGAAAGAAAAACCTCACAGAGTTTTCTACAGAGTTGCATTTGGCTATATGAAAATGAGGCTCCATCAAATGTTTCTCAAACTCTTTGTACATAATACCACTAGTCACCTTTTGTGCAAAGACCTCCACAAACAAACGCTGGCCAAGTGTTTTTTTTCTTCTTGGATGAAGCGCAGGTGTTTCACAAGTTGGAACAAAAAATGATTGGCAAATTTCTCGAGGCCAATTTTTCCTACCAATCATAAGATGGCCAGTGTTACTACCCAACGCTTCACGTTTTTTCCGCCACTTCCACGTCTGCGCGGGAACTATGGACCCCAGACCACTTCCCAAAGCGTGAGGAGTTGTTGTTTCGGACCTTTTTTTGATGGCATGAAAAACCACGGAAAGTAGTCATTTTGTTTAAACATGGCTAAACCTTTTTTAAATACCCCTACATGCTTAGGGCTAAATACATCTTTTTTCAGTCACGGCCCATTCTTTCAGCCATATTAGTTGAGTCTATTCGGCTCAAAGCTTCCAAGCAGTTGTGCAGTTCCACAAAGGTGCACACCGTCATGGCATTCCCGAAAGACTCCAGCACCGGGTTCGTCTGCATGATCTTGTCCTCTCAGATTTTCACTGCAGCAAGACATGACTTTTGTTGTACTTTGGGTGGCCCCCTCATAAGTGTCCGTCCAACCATCCCACGAAATGGGCGCGTACTACACTTTGTAAATGGTGTTGAAGCTGACGGTAGAAAGGATCAAACAAAATCACCTACAGAACAAAAAACTAGGGGGCTATACCTCCATATATATACTAGTTGGTGGTTGAACCAACCCCTTTGAAAAATGCTCGTCGAATTGGATCATCTTCTCCAGGTAGGGTTGAAAATCAAAAAATATTTGAAACCACCACCCAGGATATATAACTCCCATCTTTTTGGCAAAGGAACTTGCCATCCCTCCCCACCTGAATACCAGGTCCGGAGTCGCCACCACTAAAGGCCTCAACATCTGAGAGAAGGCAACGTGTCCATCGCGCCGTTGAACAGAAAGCGCACCAAACACTTTCAGAACACAATGTTGATATGTAATTGTTGGTATTAAAAAACATGGATGGTGATACAACATGTTACAGCCCGCAAAATTTGTTTTGAAAAAAACACCATAAAAGTTGGGAATTTGCACAAAGCAAGAGTCATTTTTTGGCTATTGAAAAAGGGTCTTGACATACACAATTTTACAACATCTGCAGAGATGTTTACCTTGGACCTGATCGATGAAATCCCCAGAGGCCTCTGAAATGAAGGATAAGACCAGTTTGGTGGACTCCGTTTTGCCTGTGCCAAGTGGGGGTGAAATTTTCGGTGGCGAAAAACCAGGTGCTTGGACCCAAAAAAGATAGAGTGGACGTGGATGCTTTCTGAAAACCAAAAAAAACTCTCCATTTCAATGAATCAACAGATCTACGTTTTACAATATTTGTACAAGGAGAAGCAGAAATGTCAACATACATCAGCCATAAAAATCCTCCCACCCGCTAAAAAATCGAGCCTGCTCCAGATTCACCGCTGATTAGGACAGCCTGGTGGATTTTCATCTCTTTGGGTTCCTAGTTCTGCGTTCTGCCAATGTGCTCTACACTGCTCTCGGCTTTTGCCTCATTTTTAGTGGTCAGCCCTTGTTTCTGAAATACTGTGATTTCCTTGGGTCCTAGTTCAAATACATCAGACATAGCTGAACTATGAGATCAGAAATAGTTGTGAAACATCAAATGATAGCATTCTGACTACCGTGACCGTACTACCCATGATGCAAAAATACAAGAAAATCAAAGTGACATCTGACACAAGTGCCCGGAAACGGAATCAGAAATTGTCGTTTTCAAGGTCCCCCTTGTCCATTACCGTCCCTTCATCTTCCCTGTGACTTGACTCATCAAAAGACTGTGCAACGGCCGATTCCACCTGGTTTTTTCCATCTCCTCCTGAGCAGTATGGCATTCACCACCAGGCGTTCCACTCCGTTTGTCTGACTATAAAAATCAACCAAGACAAAACTCTATACGAACATGCTAGCTGTGCTCATCCCTGGCAGCAGATGGTTGGGATCGTTTGTAGAAAAAGGTTTTAGTCAGTAACTTAAGAACAACGACAACTCCAGAAACCTCGCTCCCTTCCGCTCGCACCCAGTTCGCTAATTTAGAGCTGAAAAATCTGTAAAAATTCCTCTTCATTATAGTTGAGTGTCATATTTAGGAACGTTAAACCTGGAAGAGAATTCCCCAGCCCCTCATCAGCATGAATCTGGCTGCCGCCAAGACTCGTCTTAAGCCATTCACCGCGTCCAGCCCCACGGCATAACTCGGAACATCAGGACAGCGGGTCTCGAGGTCTCGAAATTCGTAGGTGGCAAAATCAAATCATGCTCTCTTGATCTTCGCGAAAAATCAGGGGTCATTACATTACCATTTTTAAAAGCAAGGCACTGTGCCTTTTTTCGGAGAAATCCCTTCAAAATGATCAAAAAAAAATACTTGCATCATTTGATCCTCCCCAAAATGGGTAAATTCAATGATTTTTGGTACATTCATTGTACATTCAAATGGGAATACGAATAAAAGCCGCCAGGTTTCACAGTTTCACCATCCCATTGGCGTCATTCACACAACACCCCGAGCTCGCTTAAGTCGCCAACATATGTGGAGGCAATTCCTCAGCATCAGTCAGCGTTGAGGTACCCTCCGGTAAACAAACATAGCAATGGAAAATCCCCGTCTTGAATAGGAAATACTTCTTCAAATGGTGGATTTTCCGTTGCTATGTTAGTTTACGGGAGTGTATCCCAACAAAAACCCATGGGAAAAACAACACAGGAAAACGCCCCCAAAAATTGGCTCATCCTCCTTCTAAGGTTGCCTACCATAGAGTCTGGAGACGACCTGACCAGTTGGTAGAAGACTTTTGCAGGGTATGGGTCTCACTTTTTTTTAACCTTGAACATTTGCATTGGAAACACCTCTTCTGGTGGTTGAAAACGCACGCCTCTTTTTGTTGATTTTCGGAACTGTCTCAACTCCAGCTTCGGTGAAAACTCACTGTCAAAAGGGCTGGGAGAAAATGTGAATTCGTTCATACGAGTATCTATCCATCAGAGATGGATGATGTAACTATATAGCATTGTCCCATATCCATAGAACCCTAAGAATCATTGGACCCTCCTAGGATTTGACCCAAAAATAGGAGGGTTCTAGGATCTCCAGTTCCCACCAGCTTTGAGATCCCATGAGCCTTAGGGAAATATGATTTTCAAGTGGTCTGTTTTTATGTTGGATGTCGAAAGCTGGTCCTTTTGATGCGACAGGTAAAATATCCATCAAACGGTTCTTTGATGGCAGTCACCAGGATGAATTGCATTTTGAGTAGGAAATCCCCAAGCTTTTTGAACACCTCAATTTTGCCCACGAACTGGCAACATGTTGCGGTGGTAAAGGTAGATCCAATTAATATCCATCAAAAAATTGAATAGGACCTTACCGACGGACCCCTAAGTAAGTTGCTAGAGATATTAGATACTCAGGTTTAGGGGTCCGTTCAGGAATGGTCCTGTTGGAGATTTCTTGGATAATAATGAATCTGCCGTGCTAGTTTCTTAGCTATCTTCAACCCGTTAAACTCTCTTAAGCTCAGGGAAGTAAGTCGCAAACCTCCCTGGTTTTTCACCAGCTCCTCGGTGGAATCATTCCCGTATAGGATCCATATATTTTCCTAGTAATGCACCATAAAAATCAACCAAAAGTAGGTAGATATACCAATTGTTTATGCTAAATTAGTAGGTCAACATACCAGTTCCCGTGGATTCGTCATGGGATTCACCTCCCAAATTCTGAGGGTGAACTTTGTGGAACCAGTCAAAAAACAAGATGTAGCTTGCCAAACACATGGAATCCTGCCTGTATCTTTGCAAGTATTGTGCCCCATAGATTGGCCTTGTCCGGTCTTTTTTGTTCGAATTTCGGCCAGGAAGCACCACTGGATGGATAAAACATCATGGAAACTTGGGTTACCAGCTGGGGTGAAATGTCAACTATGTATGAAATCTTTGCCCACTTGGGGTTTGAGTCGGTACAAAGTGCCAGGGCAATGGGCCCACATGTCCAGTTGATCTCAAGGTCGATTTGGGGGTATGTCCAGCCATCTGAGGTTGGGCAATTTCCACTTGTGACATGACTGATGTCTACTACTGTTGGAAGAATTTCATGCACCACCTGGGATGTATAAAAAGCTGAAAATAATGCGATAAACTACCAACCTCAACTGGTGATCGCCGGATTTCTTCCATCAACAGTATGTCGAATTCGTGGTTGTGTCGAGGTGGTCGAGCGCATTTTTTTGTTCCAAGTGAATGGATGATCATATATCATATATATATATAATATATATATATATATATTTAATTTGTATAAAGTATGATATGTCTGTAAATGCAATATATGTATGCGATATGTATGTATGTCATTGTATGTCCTGTCTTTTTGGTGCTTGGATTTGAAAAAAGGGATGCTATGATGCTGCCGCACATTCTGCTGCTGTTCTCACAGATCACTCCACACAACTTCAGATCCCCCACAGGTTCTGGAAAGGGTTCACGGCGATGAGTATTCTGGCCACGCGGGAATACACCTCCCCGGCAGGACTTCAGTTTCAAGAGGGAAAAATTCCGAAGAATTTGCAAGTCCTGGATGTCGTTTCATGAATGACATCTCACTTTAAATGAAATCTGAATGAAAAAAAGAACACTGACAAGCAGCATATTCGGTGGTTGGGGTTGTTCAACATATTGGGGGAAGAGTTTTCTGTCCAAGTTATAAATGGTCTTGGGCAAATCTGATTATTTTCATTGAATTCGTCTAGTTTTCCTTCAAGATGACAAGAAACTCACTCAAACGGTACAAGTATATGGACAGTGATATTCCTTGCATACATGGTTGTCAGGGGAATCTACTAACGCATTCTGAGCTACTCTAAACACGATGAGATCCTTGACGGCCCACCTGCTGCTTCCCATACCGCACGCGAACAGTGTGAAGTAATGCAGCCTCTCAAATCAGCCCCACAGAGAAAACTGTGAGAAAACCATCGATTTTCGGGAATCGATTCATTCCTTCCATGATAGCAACAGCAGAGGGTTTTTTTGGGTGCATATGCACTGAGAGTCGGAGGTGATGCCAAGAAGAAAAGCATGTCGCACACAAAAAGTGTTTTATAGGTGCCTATCGGTCAACATCTTACAACTGCGATCTTGGTGCAGAAAACACAAAGAAATTGGTTCCTTCTGCCTTTGAATGATTGATGTTCCATGATATTCTGAATACTCTTCCCTCCCCCATAAAAATCAACAAAATCAACACCTCCCAAAAAACAAAATGATTCCGCTGCAAACACGATTCGTGCTGATCAATTGCACCTTCCATAAATTCCCTTGGGGTTTTGGAAGTCTTGCCTTATTGACCTATTCCAGGGTGCAAATATCATCCACTCCTCAATGTGGCTGAAACAATGTTGGTCAAGTGGGCGAACGCTCCAGGAAACTAACAGATTCCACCTTGGGAAAAGGAAAATCTTCAAACATACCTTGGGTGGGGATAACGTTAGTTCCCAAGAGGGTAGCAGCAAGCTCGCCCCTGAAAAGTTACAAAGGGACCCGAAAGGAAAGGGTCATCTCCCAACCATCATTTTTCAAGGGCGAGCTGTTAAACTTCAGGGGTGCAACAAAGTGATTCGGAGAAACTACGCTCAAAGGGCAAGATGTCACAGTAGATGCCAAGTAAGGTAAAAAACTGGAAACCCACATGAAAGTCAAACCAACCCTCGGTATGTCCTCTTCCTGTTACCAACTTGACAGCGATTTGAATACTACAGGCTCATGCATACTGCCTGTTTGAATCAAGTAGAGAGCCTCTTAATCAAGGAATCCTGTAGCACACCTTGGCCCAGCACGGTTGGCCGGCCCAAAGCCGACACTAGCAGCTGCGAGACACTGCTGAAACGATTCAAACAGGAGGCGGTGGAGGAGGACACTGAGGGAGCGCCGGCCGCGGACACAACCAGCTTCGACGCTCAGCAGAGCAGGCTGGAGAGAGCCTTTGTCGCCATCATGTAGCTGTTGGAGCACGGGCGGCAGCTGTATGCAACTTGCCGCTGGTTTTCGGCATTCGTACACCTGAACCAGGCACAAAGGGCCGAGCCACAGCATTGCGAACAGGGATGCCCCCAAAAAGCAGGCAAGGTCTTTGGAAAGCTCTGCCCGAGGGATTTCAGCGAGACAGGCACGCCTATGAGCGCCTCCTTCTCGAAGGTACGCTGGCATCATGCTGGTGTTGCTGTGTGCTCGGTTGACACACACCTGGTGTTATCAGCACGTCGCTTGTATGCAGGTCCCATAGAACGTGGGATTGCCCAAACCAACAGCCCTGATAGGTCGCGCACGGCCTTCCCACGCGCTATGGCGGGAAGGTTTGTCAAGCACTTGTTCAAGGGGGAGCCTGGCGCAAGGTGCCACACAGTCGCAACCGTACTTCCATGCAAAGCCCAACCCCGCCAGGAGTTTGCTGACACCTAGGCAGGCTAGCTGCCTTGACCAGGTCAGCCACCAAGCTTTGCTGCTTCACTGAAAGACTAAAACGCCCACCTTCCCGCGGAAACTTCAAGGCTGCGTTCTTGGGTCGGCCAATGCCCGCCTGAAGGGCGCAGACGACACTACCAAACAAGCCTTTGCCCAAATCATGGCCCGTCTTCAGAATCCTCAACTGCTGGCAATGGACCAGTTGTGGGTATGCACGGCGTGCTGCTTGCGCTTCTTCCACTTCTTGGCCCACGCACGCGCCGGCAAAGATGAAGTCAATTGCTAGCTTTTTGCGACGTTCTTCCAGCAAGTCCTTCCCAGCAGAAGCTGTCACCAGGCAGGTGGCTACCAGCTGAAATGCCCCTGCGATCTTTGACACAATCGTGCTGCAACCAATCTCGAGCAGCACCATGGCGACAAGATTAGCTACAACCTGGGGGCAACTGCTAGAATAAGCCCAGGAATACAGTGAGGGATGAAAACATGGCAAATGTAATTGCCTTGCTGTTTGCATCATTGATATTCCTTAATCCCATTATTTCGTTTTGTTTGGCTCTTTTGATCAAGGCATGCTAGACATTACATGTCTTTCTATGGAAAATGTTGCTTTTGGTTCATCAAATTCTGTCTGTCAGTGTCGCACCTTTTCGACTGGAACTGGATATAATAGTATCAAATGAGCCACGAAAAAAACCCTCCTACTTTCCGTTATACTGGTTGGTTAATAGGGATCCTCATTATAATCCCTATAT
Source organism: Breviolum minutum Mf 1.05b.01 (assembly GCA_000507305.1). Classification (NCBI taxonomy): domain Eukaryota; class Dinophyceae; order Suessiales; family Symbiodiniaceae; genus Breviolum; species Breviolum minutum. Next base: position 30,388 of record DF242259.1, on the reverse strand, counting down.
AGCTGGGTAGTATAATCCCCTATATAACCCAACCAACCAAGGTTTTTTTCATTGCTCAAATATGGTCTCATGTTGCACATCTCGCCTAGATCGCTCCTGGTCATAATGACTGCAGCCCAGGGAAAAAAAGTCTACAGGTTCAAAGTGTCCATCCCGAAAACGTTTTTCGATCTTCAAACAGATTCACCAATGCAAGTGATTATACCTCAAGTCAAATGTCATGACATTGGGTCATAGATAGGATTCCATAGCTCTCAATGTGCAAAACACCTATATAGTTCTACTTTGAGTTGGCCCACAATTGGAGGATCCGAAAAAGAATGTTCCTGTTCCATTCAGAATCTGTTTGTCCGTGAATCCTTCGTTTTTAATCATCTGCCCAACTTCATGGTCAATGCAGGACCAATCATACAGTTAAACATTTCAAAGTCAAAAAAAATAGCCTCCATTTCAACAAGCAAAACTTATGTATACATGTATATATATAATACATACAGTTTATACAGTACATATTCCCCTTCCCTCCAGCATCTTCCGTTGATTTCTTTAGGATGACTTTCCAGCCGAATGAGTCTCCGCACCTAGGAGTTGAGCATCAAAGACCTGCGACAAATTCAAGCCATAGAGAGAGAGAGAGAGTCAGAGATGTACTGTAATATATGTATGTTAGTTTGTTATCTTATATATCTATCTTGAATCATGTGTTCTTTTAGTCTCAACAGGATATTTTCAAAAATACCGTGTAGATATGTATTTATATATAAAAGACAGACAGATAGACAGCCCTGTCTAAGTGAGGTTTCCAATCCCCTAGTTACTATGGAACCCCATTTTGTTCGGGTCACCCACCCTTTTTGTTGTTCAAGAAAATCTCATCTTTCTCCAAGTCCCTGGTTTCAAATAAGCACCAACCAACATCAAAAACATCAAATCAATCAAGCATTAAACTAAACCACTGCTTCATCTTTAGTGGATTTCTGCATATTTTTGGTGTGATTTTTCAACAAAAAAAAAAACATCCCCCCCCAACCCCCGTCCCAGCCACCTTGGGCAACTCAGGTAACTTTGTTGCAGGTAACTTGACAAGTTCATCGCTCTCATCTTTGAAGGTGACTTCTGCATCACCCAAGTTTTGGAGCCTTCGAAAAGGTCCATGGCATGAAGCATGAAATCCTGGTTGTTTAAGGTTCGAAGATCCTTATATATCTATATATGGTTTATATATAATCCCCTAGATACCTGGGCAGGATTTCATCCCCAAAAATAACCCTAAAGAACCAGGGTGTTTTTTTTCATTGCTCAAGTAGTGATGTTTTTCTTAAAATTTTGTACGCTTGAGTCCCGAGCTGGAAATCATTGTTGGATTTTGGAATTCGAGGATATGGAATCTAAGGGTACCGAGCGCCGCCCGCCCCAATGTCACCTTTCACCCCGGAAATAGCCGGCCTTACTAGTATCAGGGAATCTTTTTTGAGGGATCATGGAATTTCCTGGGAAGGTTTTTACGTGCCACCACCGTAGATTCCCATGATTCAAATGCAAAAAAGTGTGCAAATGTTCATCCTTTTCTTGGGGTTATGGTTGAGTCCTAGCTGGAAATCATCGTTGGATTCAGCGTTTCATATGTCGTGCGTTCCAAAAAAACACCAGTGACATGGTTCCAAACAAATCCCATCTGTGGTTGATGGCAGGATCCAAAAATCATGCGAATTGCAATCATTAATCAATTGATAAGTGGCTTGCTCACTTCTTGGATAAACTCAATAAGTCATCGGACACCCCAAAGGCGTTCATGGGACACGGTCGAAGCTCATATCTCAATAGGAAACAACACGTTTTTTTGTGTCCCAAAATTAGGTGTCTGAAAATTGATTGATTTCCTAATCAAGTCCAAAAGGATTTGGAAGATCCCCCAAAAATTTGAGACAGGGACACCCCCCCAAAAAAAAAATCGAGTTGGATTTCCATGAAGGGAATTTTCAAGACCCGCATCTGATTCGACTGGCGAGGCTGCCGAGTTGAGTTGATGTTGCTACACCTGTCAACTGCAAGTTCGCCGGCCGAAGATTTCTCCAAGTTCCAGGCTGACATGGGGCAAAGACGTGCTGCGGGTGAGGCACCTGGGCTACCAAAATTCGTTGAAGGCAGAAGGGTTTTTGTTGTAGTAAAGTTGACCCAAAAAAACAACACACACACACACACACAAGAATTTCGATCCAGCTTCAAAAAGTTGGATCCTCAGAAAAAAAATGTGAAAATATGTTTGAAAATATATGATCCTTCACCCAAGAAACATACTTTCAAGCTCCTCATCTAACCAGCCTAGAAAGGTAGGGTAGAAAATCTTAGTCAAAAATTCGTTCCCCCAGATCCCCCAATGACTCGCTGGGAAGTTTCACCCAATAGCGCTCCATTGGGCTCCCCAATGGAAAAGCTCTCCTCAAAACGGCGTTTCAGCGCCGGGCGTTTCAATTGAAATCATATTATAGGACAAAAAACACCATGGATTTTTGATATGAGCAACGGAAACAAAACCTCCTACTTTCCATTATAGTGGTTGGTTAATAGGGATCCGTATAATGGTTTATCATAATCCCTATATAACTGGGTAGAATCCTCTATATAATCTAACCAACCAGGGTTTTTTTATGTTTTTTTCATTGCTCATATGCCCTAAGGATCTTGGACCCTCCGGATCAAAGGGTGAATGTCAACCTGTATGACAAAAAGTGGTGTTTTGGTCCTCAAAATGACGCCAGTTTTGAGGCTTCGAATGATCCTTAAGGGTGCTTTATTGACACAAAATCCTGTTGTGAATATCTGGGGCTTTTGTAAAAACCAGAGTTGGTCCGAATCATATCAAGTCGTCCATTTCGCAGCATTGGAGCATCATTGTCCGAAGCAATTCAAAACATATAGGTGTTTCCAAAAATAGGGGTATCCCAAAATTGATGGTTTATAATGGAAAACCCTATTAAAATGGATGATTTGGGGGTACCACTAGTTTTGGAAACATCCATATTGATCCTCGAAATCCCTTCTGATTGAAATGTCCTCAGAGCAATTCGCCGTTCAAATGCTATGCATTTGAAAAGGTCTGTTCTGCGAAAATAAATGAGTCATATGTGTTTGTCTGCTAAATCCATGGGGCAACAAAAACATGTGTGTCAATGCTGTATTTCCAAAAACAATCAATAAATCTATTTCAACAGCTATCTCTGCCATGCTCAATCGTCACATATCGAATTGAAAGTCATCGGATCGAATTCCTAGATCGAAGAGGACAAAAAACATCTAGACTGTTTGCAGTAAAACACCTGGATATTTGATGATATTCATAGCAACTCGAGCCGAAGCAACAGAAAATGGGAGGAATGCTTCCAGGGTATACCATTCAAATCTATTTGAAGATCAAGGGAAAGCATCAACAGTAAAGACGAATGTATCAGGTCAATAAGGACTATACATTTGACTACTGTAAATGAATTTTTGTCAAAATAAACTCATGAACACAAATTGTACACTCATGTGCAGGGCAAAAGCTTCAAAATGAGAAAGTAAAATTCTGGCATCATTGGGGTCACACGATGCCAACCCAGGCCACTCCAACCACTGGCGCATCGGTTTTTTGTGCTGTGCAATCTTCTACTGCACAGAGGGGAAAAGAAGTTCTTCCCCATGCGGTGAAACGAAACGAACCGTTTCAATGACTTTCGAACGCACCTTTCCAACCAGCAGTTTTTTTTGTTCAGTACTTCATTCCACAATAAGAATCATGAATCTATGTAGATGTAGGTAAAACAAAAAAAACAATCTGAATAGCATAGAACCATATAGAACCAAATATGTCAATAGAACCCCATATATATCTATATATATGTCAATAGAACTATATAGCACACTTACAAGGCGTGGGGATTCCAATATAAACCTCAGATACCGCAGTTTTCACTCAGAAGTTTGGCGGATACTCAGTCTCATGATTCCTGCGGCCGGTCGTTGTTTCTTCGGGAAAAAATCAAAAAACATGGACCAAAAAAGGAGGCAGCAGGCAGTCTGTAGAATCATGAAGGTGAGCTTCAATTACACCCCAGCGAAGTTTCCACCCAACAACTCTCCCATTTGGATTTTTGCGCTTCGTTTCGCATCGTTTTGGTGATTTGATTCGCTTGGGAGTCATTTGTTTTTTTTTTGCTGTGGTGTGTTGATTCGAATCAAACAAAATGTTGCCCAAAACGTCCAAAAAAAAAGTAATCCGTCAAAGTCATCCATCAAATTCCTCACATGAGCCACGAAAAAAAAAACTCTTACTTTCCATTTTTCTGGTTGTTTAATACCGATCCTTATAATGGTTTATTTATAAACCCCACACAACTGAGTAGTTGCTCGTCCCCTACATGCCACTATTACATACCCTTAGGCCCTAAACAACCAAGGTCTTTTTTCCATTGCTCACCTTTTTGGTGACCTGGCGATGGCCAAACCCTTCGGAACCCAGCCTGCCAAAAATCTTGGAAGAACCATCCACCACGGGAGATGCCAAACTTCCGTACCTCTCCATCAACGTGAGTTCCGAAACGTGGAAACAAGGCGGGGCCAAAAAGCCAGTTATATAAGTAAGAGGCCCATAACTTCACTTCTAATCCCTTATAGGGGTGGATAAAAACAAAGTGAAACCCATTCATAATGCCGTTTATAGGGGTTATAACTCAATTTATAAGTGGTAGGGGCCCACCTTGTACCAACAATACGCGCCAATTGGTGCCAATGACTGACATCCATTTTGGAAGATGAAAGATCCTTTTAAAAAAGTGCGTTGCATCTTTGAAAAGGCGTTTTTTCCGTTGAGTTTTGTGAGGTGTCGTGATTTTTGTTTGCATCATCAAAATTCGACTTCTGTCCAGTTCAGTGTTATGGGAAGCCGAACACCAGCGGTTGCGGGGCTGCAATAGCAGGTCCCACGCCAAAGAGCCCTGTATACTGCCTGACGGGCAAAGTTTGTTGGTTACTACCCCCAGGTGAAGTATAGGAATACTAGCTCCTGCAACAGGAGGTACTTTAATGGGGAGGGGTAGCGGTAGTTGGTGGTGCTGGATGACAGTACTTACAATATTTGCTGGCATTGACTGACAAATCTGCTAAACTTTTATGGCAAATATGCCGAAGTATTTGCACCCTGTTTTATCTATCCCAACGTGTGAAGGAATCCCCCCATCAACCGGGTGAGAGAACATAAGAAAGGGATCATTCATAATTTGAATGGATTTGTTGTATATAAATATATATATATATACATATTAAGGTGGAGAACAATATGCAAACATGGCCCAACTCTGCAAAAAAATCCAAAAATCCCTGCAGCTTAGTGGCATGCCCTTCTTCAAAGCAGCCTCACCAGAAATCAAGTCAACAAAACTCTGATAAATCTGGTGATTTTTCTTCAAAGATGTCATCTTTGACCATGAAAATCACTTTGTTTGAAACAGTTCGGGAAGTTTCCGATCCTTTTTGCTATAGTCTCATGTTTTTGTAGGAAAAAAAAGTCTTAAACATGGAAGGCTTCCAATGGCCACGGTGGATGGATCCCGCATCCCACCTGTTCTCTGGCTTCTGATTCAGCAGCCATCGCCTCCGGGGGTGGTACATTTTTCACCTATCACATGTAGAAATGAGACCACAAAAAAAAAACAAGGGGTTAATACATATATATTATATTATATCATATATATATATATATACAGTACTCGATTTTGTGTGTTAACAAACCAAAAAACATGACATCGTTCTAAAACGTTCTGGCCTCAAAAACTGCAGTTACTCAGTGATTTTTGGTAGAAAATCCCCATTTTCCCCGCTGCCTTAAAGCCCTCGGTTGTATCTCCGACCTGACGACCCAACATCGCTGAAAACCAAAAAAAAACATAGGGCTTTCAAGTCCGAAGATCCGAAAATGGGAAAATCACCGGGTATAGTTGGCACGCTGGGTAAAAAAATGGTCCCTCAGGTTCTTTGCTGCATTCTGTGCTTGATTCATCTTAGTAGCTTGATTGAGAGTGCAAATATCCCCTTTATCCCTTTTTTCAACTCCTCCAAAAAAAAACAAAGTCTCACATGGTTTACAAATCTTTCGACTTTGTCCTCGATTTCCCCATCCATCCATTTTTGCGCTGGGATTGCTTCAGTGAAATCCTAAGATCGAACTTGCGTCAAGCAAGATTCCGTTGAGACTTAAGACTCAAGACCATGATCTCGAAGACGCTGATCTCGAGGGTGCTTCCGTATGAAAAATGTTGTTCCAAACTTCCGACACCGTCCGCACCTGCTAGACCTAAAAAAAATGGCCAGGACTAGTGGATGCCAACGTCGACAAAAAGGTGTGCGAATTGAAAGTAGAAAAAGCGATTGTCGGGCTCCTCTCAAGCGTTCTGATGCAGCTGACGGAAGATGTTTTATAGTAGAATTATTTGATTGATAGTAGAAATGAAAGAACCCTACTGCATATGACTGGAGTCCTTCGCAGGTTTGCCGTGTACCCCATCACAATCTTTTGGGGCTTGCTTGGGGCATCCGTGGGTATCCTGTGTATCCTCGTGCGCATGATCCCTTCGTGCGTGTGATGATGGACATGGCGGTATCGAGCTCTAACTCCACCCTTGGCAGGCCTAAACACCATCGATTCTGGTCTACACGGATACGTTTCAGTATATACACCCAACATTTTATCGTACTCTTCCAAAACCGGTTGGTGGTTTCAACCCATTTGAAAAATATGAGTCAAATTGGAGCATTTCCCCAAACAGGGGTGAAAATAAAAAATATTTGAGTTGCCACCACCTAGAAAACAAGGTTTCAAAAATGCATCAAACTAACTCGTCAAACTTCGCTCAGGAGGCGACTTGAGAGAGGTCAGCTGGAGCGACTTGCTCCGCTTATAAAGGCTTAAAGATTTCAAGAAATGATGGGTTGTTCAGTCAAGCCGCCAACGCGCCGTTTTAAAAACCCACAAGTCTGCACTTTGAAACTTTCAGGACAAATTCACCATAAAAAGCATTTTTGAAGGTTCGGCTCAAACAACAACCCAGCATTGTAGTGGACATGACAGCGTCCCACTTTCGTAGTCTACGGATTACTTCACATACAACTCCCTGGCCCATACTGCTCGATTTCTTCGACAAAATGGTCGTTTCTCTAGTTGACTAGGATGCGGCTTGCCACATGGCCAGGTGCAGCGAGATGCTGCCGTTGAAAATCTGCAAAAACTCAGCCACAAATGGATCGCTGGATCCCAAGGAACCTTAAGGGTTTGCACCAACAACGAAAAACCCGAAAAACTCGGGCAAAAACAGGGTTCTCTAAGGGAACTCTGGGTCGAAAAAAAGGAAATGTCATGAAATGTCCCTAATATTTCTGATGACAAAATCTCATGGGAATCAAATTGATACATGTTTTTTTCTTGCGCAAAAGATGGATGATCAGAAACTGAATTAATCCTCCAAAGTAGCATTCTGGCTGCAATGAGATGCCTTCCATGGACCGATGTCCCACGTCAGAGGCACCTTCCTGTAGCAACCTGCAGCTACATGTAGGGAAACACTGTGTCCATCCAGAAGAAATATTCTCCAATACCATCCATGTATATCATACACGTAGCACGTCGGCTTTGCTTACTTTGGAAAAAGCTGCAGAAAATCAAATCATCACATTTAGTGGCAACTCAGAAATCCCGATAACCCATTGTCATATGTACATATATGTATATATGCTAGCATATATACATATCATATGAATATGTATATGAAACGCAAGCGCAAACATGGGAAATCATCCATGTCACACGTACGATGCCAAAATAAAATACACTCACCAAAAAGGAATAATTGGGGAGAAAAGCTTCAAAACCTTCACTGTCGAGGGCCTGTGAAATCATTTCTTGATTTTCTAGGGGTGAAACTCATTCTAATTGCCTTAATGGAAAATCCAACTTGTTGGATTGTACAGTCTCACTTCAAACCGATGGACTGCATTTTCCTATCGTTTGTGGGAGCACCCACCGCAACCTCGCCCAAAAATATCTGCAAGTGACACCAATGCTGAACATGATGCATGCGACCAAGGGGGCAACCTGTCATAAAATGGAACTGATCAAACAACAACAACAACAACAACAACAACAACAACAACAACAACAACAACAACAACAACAACAACAACAACACACACACACACACACACACACACACACACACACACACACACACACACACACACACACACACACACACACACACACACACACACACACACACACACACACACACACACACACACACACACACACACACACACACGAACACACACACTACGACTACGACACACANCAACACCTACAACAACACACAACCACAACCACAACAACAACAACAACAACAACAACAACAACACACAACCACAACCACAACACACAACCACAACCACAACCACAACCACAACCACAACCACAACCACCACAACAACAACAACAACAACAACAACAACAACAACAACGACAACGACAACGACAACAACAACAACAACAACAACGACAACAACAAAGAACGCTGTCAAAAATGGTTTCACAAACATCTGCGCAAGACTAAAGATGACTTTCCATTCCTGATATTTGTCTTCAGAAGTATCATTCCCCCCTAAAGACTTTTGTTCGGAAACAGCTTTTAGGCCTCAGTTTTGGAAGGAGTTCACCAACAGTTTCGCAGCTGAACCCCCCCTTTCACAGGCTTTCAGGGGGGAAAGGTTCCATCAGTCGGTCGCCCGAAAGTCATAAAAAAAAATGAAGGTTGAAGCTCTTAGTTTTGAAGGATTTTTTGGGCGAGCCCCAAGTTGTAGCCCTACCGAGGTTCTTGCTGTAAAATGTCGGGTCGACCAACTCCATAGGGTCTTCCGTTTCGTGGGTCAGTCATGTGATCAGATCAGTTAAGACATGGCAGGGAATGCTACAGCCTTGTTTTGCCAGCACACGTCCTGTGAAATTTCCCAAGATCAACAACTTCCCCTTTGGTCAACTTGGCAGATTTAACAATCCAACAAAACATTAGGGAGCTCATCATCTACCCAATGTTCCATACGTGTATAGGCCAAATCACTTCGTGCAACCTGAAAAACTATCACCATTAACTGACCAACCTTTTGAAAACCCCGGGATTTCTAGAACTTTTCTCGGAAAACAAACTCATTGAAATGGAAAAATGGTCGCATTTAGTTCATTTGGGTGAGAAAAATGTTGGTTTGTGTCTATATATACCTATATACACACACGCACACACAATATACGTATTTATTTATAGCTCTGATTTTACCTACCCCAAATGGACCCCTCAAAGGTGTCAGGGTTTCTATGAACCCTCGCTTTCGTCTCGGTTTTTTCGCCGTTCTTTTCAAGTTTGTCAACCAAATCCCTGCAAGTTGCTTCCAGGTACACCACTTTCGGTCCTTCAAATCATGCTGAGCCTCGAGTTCTTGTTGCTTCTTGTATGCCTGAACCACGTTGCTGGAGATGGTCGGTCATCTTTATGGAACGAAAACTCCATTGGGGAATATTCTCCCCCAAAAAAATGTGTAAGTTTAGGAAATCCTTTTTTTTTGTTGGCCATGCCAATCTTGCATCCCATGCAAAAAGGACAACAAAGATGTTCAACAAAAGTCTCCAGCCAATGGAACTTGAGGCCTCCATGAAGCTTCGCAAATCATCGCAGTGACCGAAAAGCTCGTAGCACTTTTGATCCTCTGATGATGCAGGACCAAGAAAGGGTAGATGGAAGATTATCTGCAGCTGATCTATACCACCAACTTTCTCCATGCATCACCGTGATGCCAGCATAACTTCTTAGGATCATGATTTTTTCGCAAAGTGTTGACTTCCTTGGTTGATCCTGTTTCTCTTTTCAAAGAGGCAAGTGTGTGCATCCTTTCTGAAGTCATATCTCCATTATACACTATACACCCTGAATCACATGAAGTCTCTCCCTCTCATAAAAATGGTGTGCAGTTTCGTTGTGGTGAACTTTGGCACTCCTTCAATGGCGAACTGGCAGAGGCAGCTTCGCTCGCATCATCCTAGTCATCCCCCAAAATCATCAAGTCTCACAACATGAAACGCCACATTGTGAAACCATCTCCTTGAAGCTGCAATGCATCAGCACAAAAGCATGCGGCTTCACATTTATTTTGGGAAGTGCCACAAAAAAAAAGTTTTTTGAGAAGGAAAATGATTCCAAAAAGGCTAAGGCTAAGAGTCTTCAGATTTTATAAGAAGTGTTTTGTTTTTTTAGTCCCGTGGATTTTGCGAAATGGTGGATCTGTGGATTTGGCGAAATGATTCATGATTCACGACTTCTCAAGATCTAGTGAAAAAAATACATCCGAATGACTCCCAGGGCGGGTCACAAGAGTAAGATAGGTTTCTGCTCAGAATCGTTTCTGATTAGATGCTCAAAAAGATCAGATATTGTCACAGGCACCCGTCTAGCTCAATGTTAATCTCTTCACTTTGGGCCAAACAGCATCCAAGTTGCATTCACTACGACATGTTGTTGTTCCGCCTTTAAGCACCAACCGCAGGTCTCATGCGTGGTTGTGTTGTGGTAGCCTCACCTTGGAGGGAACCTCCAATGAAATCCCCACTACCAAGGGGGCCCATTTCATGCGCGGCCACCTGCAACTGTTCGCATCGGGACCAAACAATGAAGATGCAGTAGACCTGCGCGGGGCAGGTCGGCCGAGGTGGAATCTCTTTAGCAAAAACGTCACAAACCCACCCCTTCATGGAAACTTCGAACTCAAGTGACTCAAATTTTCTCAACTTCGCGAGTAGCTTCGGAGGTTTCAGCCAACTCAGCCACCATTTTTTTGCACGATCCATGGCACTGTTTTCGGGATTACCGTGATCCTACCCCCCGGAGGGGTCGGACTCATCCGGCATTCTATGCCTCATCCGGCCACTCTTAGAGGGCTAGATTCCGAGACGGGGAGCTATGGGCCATTCATGGCCATTCTCGGGAGGCACTGAAAGGTCTTTATTTCCAATATAGCATAGCAGTTTTCTTTGAACAGGTGCAAAAGTTGGGTTGTTTTGTTTTTTTTCTCCAAAAGTATATCATTCAACAATGAAAACCTATTTAAAAGCAAATTGAAAAAATTGGTGATTTCAGGTTTTCTTCAGTTACTCCCGATTCGATAACTTTTCGATGGCCACGACGGTGACACGATGCTGAAGCTCAGTCTCACAGCTCTCAGTTCCCGAAGCTGCGGAAAAGGCTGTGCAAAGCACCTCATGGTTGGTTTTGCCAATGGTTCCAGTGGTTCCTTCATCAAAGATGAAAAGATGTCTTGTTGTGGGTCAAAAAAAGGCCTTGTTTTCCATCATGGTTTTCTTGGCTAAGAATATCTGATATGCCATTTAAAACAAAAAAATGTCAATGTTCCTCGTTTCATGAGTATCATGCACCTCTTGCCGAATCCTTTCATTTATCGTCACAGTCGTGCTGAGATCGTAAGATCTTTCTGGCAATACTGAGTCAGCGCAACGGCTTGACGCGAAAAATCTTCTAAATCTTGGCTCTTGATTCGTTACTACCTAGAAACTTCCTGTACTTGGAGGATCATCCCAGGACTTGTAAGTAGTTAGCATCGCCCCCATTTACAAGCCATGGAGTTCGGCCATTTGGAAGGGGTCCCTTCAAACCCTTAGGGGAGGACTTAACCACCATGGGACCATGAAAACCCACGGAGCTCTCCTACCAAGGCTACCGTACCCTTCGGGATCCTGCAGTCGTCACCTCACATCTCCTGAGGCCCCAAACCTTTCATTGCCTGTTCCTGCGTAGCATCCACATCCAAGTCCTTTGGATGTGATGGAGACAACCTTGGAGACCGACCAACCAACGGTAACCGGGTTGGCAACTCGTTTGACAAATCAAATTGGCAACCCGAATCCCAAAAAAAACCGAGCTGTACATGGAAAAAACGGGGTTATACCGGGTGAACCAACCCTTCATATGGGAAATGGTCGGATAACCCTAGCCTAGCCTGGACCTGTGTGCAGCCAAAGAATTTGAAACAGGAACGTATCCTGAAAACTGAGACCTCCTGCTCTCGACTCCGCCCATCCTCAGAACAAGTGTCGCGGCTTTTTTGCGGCCAAAGTAATCCCACCCGCACAAAGGAATCCATCACGCATCTAGGGTCTCGAGCCAAGTCTGAGCCCTTGCATGGCTGAAATCTGTGCATGATGTCTTTTTCCACATGATGTTTTGCCATCTTTTTCATGTGAAATGGAAAAAAAAAGATACAAAAAAAATCCAACTTCCCACAAGAAACACTTATTCCGTACTCTCAGGTGGTTTTTGCTTTTCGTGGAGTGGAGCTAAAAGTGCTCTCTTTTTCGCACGCTAAAATACATTCAAAAGACCTGTGGATCGTTGTTTTCACGGACCGTCCTCATCTCTCGGTCGCCCAAGTTGCACACGCAGCAAGTGAGTCATTGCCTGCGCGCGACGGCAAAAAGAACGTCAAAAAGGGATGCTGTATGCAAGCAATGATCTTGGGCCGCACGGCATCGTTTCCAACAAAGGCGATCTTTATCATGACAACGATCATCATGACGATCATGATGAATGTGCCATCATCTGCATACGGTGCCATTATCATCATTATCATCATCAAGGTGCCGTGACATCACCCGTGTCAACATGCCTCTTGGCGCTGCAATGCAATCTCATCGGGATCCTGCCCGTGCATCAGCTGTTGGCTTTTTTAAGATCTCATCTCATCTACTGGTCGTTTCCGAACCAAATTCGATCCTTTGAAGATGGTTGACTTCTTTTAAGGACACTTTCAACACACACACACACCTTAAAACAATTCAGTCTGTCTTAAAATTCTCAGCTGAAAATTGAACATCTCACTAATTTAAAGGCCAAACATAGTAAAGGGTGTAATGATTTTCGGTGATTTTCTGGGACCTTCACCAACATTTCACCTTCGCCAACCACCAACGACGATCCGATGGTGGGGGGGACCCACACCTCTGGAGGTAGCTCGGTTCTTGGGAGTATCACCTGAAAATTGCCAGCGTTGGATGGATGGATGTCACAAGAAAACGGTTCAGATGATTCAGAAATCCAGCTCAAAAACGCCAGTTGAGATTTAGGTGGTGAATATCCCGCTATTTATTCAAAAGGATTTCGTTAAAACATTTTTAGGTGGTGTGCCGGATTTCGGAATCATCAACAGTATCATTTCAGTTGATCTGTTTACTGTTTTACCATCCTGGAGTACCTTTAGAATATCCCCATCAAGGGTCCGATTTTGCGATCGGGGATGCTCCAATGTCCATGTTCCAAGTACTTCGTTTACATGAGAAAGACATGATAAATCTCACAAAATCCAAAGTGCATTCCGTCCGATTGACAGTTTTAAATGATTTCGGTTGGCACCCGTGGATAGCTGAATGGTTAGTGGGATATTTTCACCATAGACAGGAAGGATGTATTGGGGTTAAAACCATGTTACCCAACCACTGTCACCCCAGAAAACAAACATTGGAACCTAAAAATCACCCCTTTGGAAAAGGAAAATCGTCTTCCAAACCATCACTTTTTGGGTTCCAGCTTTGTTTTCCAAAGGTTAGTCTAGAATTTTTGAACCCGCTACCTAATCCCAAGAATTTACCCTCATCACTTGGGATGTGTTGGGGTTTAGAACGCATTCACCCAACCACTTAGCAACTTGGGATCATCCAAGCAGTTTCACTAACATAGCCATGGAAAATCCAACCGTTTTGGCGGTATTTACCCAAGAAACATGTGGGTTTTCCCATGGCTATGTTAGTTGACAGGAGGGTTTCCAATGCTCATCATGCCACCTTGTTGGTCTTGGTGGGCGATAAGAGCTGCTTCAGCATGGCTTCAGGCGTCAAGGGAATCCCTGCCTGAGAAGGGTGGTCGCTAGATGATCGATGAGATAAAGGTGGGGAAAGATACAGTAGTTGATGTATTCGCATCAATGTATATGTATATATATATATTAATATGTCTATTTATTTACTTATTTATTTACTTATTCATTTATTCATTTATTCATTTATATCATGTATACAGCATTAGTGCTATTGTTATCATCATTTTGATCAAAACTAAATGTGTATATCATACATACATAAGAGAGAGAGAGAGAGGGATAATAGTGGCTCCAAAATCTGGTCTTCTTATTGAGGAAAACTTCACTGAAATGGACAGACGGCCGAGCCTCCTCATTGCGGATCAACCCTCAAAGAAAAACTCGAGAAGAGAGATTGTGAAAGATAAAAGAATAATAAAGAATAGAAGGGTGAAGATAGTTCCCATAGGATCCGTGTATGATATATTTGCCTACATGTACCATAAAATGTAGGTAAATATACCATACATGGATCCTCAGGGGTTGATGGAAAATCAAAGATAGATGTGTAGAAGAATTCACAACCAGAAACTTTGTAAGATGAAACAGCTCCAAGATTTAGATTCTAAAAAAAAGTTACAATTGAAAAGCAACAATCATATAACCATCATCTCTCAAAAGGTGTTTTTTCAAAAAGCTACTCGCTATGTATGACCAACCCAAACTTCATGCACTAGTTTTTTAGGGAAATCCCTCAAAACCATCATACATGTGCATTAAGTTTGATCCTCCCCAAATGGATAGTTTACACTCCCTAAAACTAACACTTCGCCCCTGAATAGGCCTAAACGCCCCCAGAAGGAAGAAAAAAGGATCGTCTTCCAACCGTTTCAGGGACTTTAAAACAGCCACAAGAAGCTCGAAAAACCTCGGTATATTCCATGGACAAACATCCATCAGATATAGATGTTCAAAACATCCCCATTTCATGATCCCTGTCGCCACATCGACAGGTCCTCCAACCGCACCTGCTTTAGCAGGTCCTCCGGTCTTGGCCGTGGCTTCTTCACCTGAAAAAAAAAAGACATCAGTTTTGGTCCTGAGATTTTTGGGTGTTGTTCGTGCTGGGAATCCGCCCGTGATTTTTTGAGTAATTTTTCAGGGAAATCTATGGAAACCAAAAAAAATTCGTGGGCAAGTATTTGACATAGTCAGTTTTTAATCAATTTCTAACTATTTCAATTGGGTTTTGGAGCTTCAATTTGATGATTTCTATCACAGTATGTTCCTGCAACACTTTTCAAAAGGGGGGGATGTGTTTTGGAGCTCCACTGTTTCACTGACATTGTATTTTCAACAGACATGGCCGTTGCCACGGCTGTTGAAATACAGGGGGTCATGAAAAAAAATATTACAAAACCAACCCAAACTTCTTGCATTATTATAGGGGGAAATCCCTCAAACTTGCCCATACATCTGTAGTCTTCGATTTTGCCAAAGATGGGTATTTTGATTAATTTAATGACCCCTGACATTGAGACCTATCTAAATGACCTCATGACTGAATGACAACATAAGTGACAAACGTCGTCACCCTTGTCATTTTTTGGGAACAATTTTTTCCAGGTTCACCTGGAACATCTGCTAGTTCTTCCTATGGATTCTCTTCCCTCAAAATCGGAGATGCACAAAAATCGGTGCAAAAAAATCAGGGCGGAGACTGTAGACTGACTGGCCCAACCCCCTCTGTGGAGTCGATACTGTTTGATGGTTCAGAGTCATCCCGAAAAACACGGTTCCACCGGTTTGGATGTATTAAAAACCTTGGGGAAATACTAGGGGAAACTAACGTTCCCTCAACTGGTGAGTTGATCCCGGATTTCTGAACCATCAATTATAGTAATTATGTGAAAATGAAGGGTGTGCTACTAAAGATTGCCAATAAGACTTGAGGGCCCAAATGTTTTAGACACGCTCATGACAAATGATGAAAACATGTTCTCAAAGTATATGCCATTTACATATGGCTATTGGTATCACCACCAAAAGAAGGTAGGACCGTAGAATGGTGTTCCATATGGATGGTTCCGAAAATAGTGGTACCCCCAAATCATCCATTTTAATAGGGCGTTCCATTATAAACCATCCATTTTGGGGTACCCCTATTTTTGGAAACACCCATATCATTATACTAATCTATACCTTGTTTGAAATCAGCTCCCAGTCCCTTGGGTCCATCCATACCCCAATATTCCCCAATCCTCACCTGCTTGGGCCGAACATTCACCTGGGGTGAGTTCTAGTTGTGCATCTATCTCCAATAAAAAAGCTTGCAACTAGGCCGAGTTCAAAACCTAAATAACAACTTGCAAAAATTAGCTTTGTAATTTGTACAAACCCGGGAAAAATCTGTTCAACCTGCAACATCACCATTTATAATTGGCAAAATACCAGTCCTTTGCACTTCACCCTCAGCTCCGCGCCTTTCGCTGTGGTTTCTGAGGCTCCTGGGTGGAGCATATCATTATCACTTTTCTTGACCCACAGCACATCATCCATATGGGTGTTTCCAAAAATAGTGGTACCCCAAAATGGATGGTTTATAATTGGAAAACCCTATTAAAATGGATGATTTGGGAGGTACCTACAATTTTCGGAAACATCCATATTAGTTTTTCAACTTTCACCCAAATACATGAATCCTCCAACACTCTTCCCCTCCAAAAAGTGGATTTCGTTTAGACAAAACCTTCTCCACCCATGGAGGCACCTCCTCTACATTTTCAAAAGGCACTTCTGGGGTCTGCAAGGCCTCTGTGGTGAGAGGCACCGTGGGTGGATGAATTTTTTGGGTGATGAAACTTAGGGGTTTATTTTTTTCGTAAAATGTCATGCCAGTTCCCAAAATGACGAACGCTTTTGGGTTCGGTTACCCCCCTGAAACTAACAACAAACGCCCCTGAAAATAGGCCGGGCCCCAAAAGGAAAGGATCGTCTCCCAATTATCCATTTTCAGGTGCGAGCTGTTAGTATCAGGGAGGGCAAATGTCCAGGAGAATTGCCTGTCATCTAAGTTCCCAAAATACGAAAAACTGTGGTGAACAGCTTCAACAGAGCCCATTTAGTGGAATTGCTGACAAAAAATACACAATTCCTGACTCTGGGTATTCAAATCATGATCTGTGTTAGATACCCTCCAGGAAGCTAACATATCGGAAATCATCTTTAAAAGTGCCTTGGAAAGGGATATGTTAGTTCCCAGGAGGGTAATGTTGGACTGTGACTCTTGACCATTGGAAGATCCAACTTGAGTAGAAATTCATTCCCACAAACAGTTCGACAATGCCGGAGCAAAGCAGTGATAATTCTCAAATCAAACTTTTCCGATGAAGGTAGAAAGACTCATGTTGCTTTCCTTCAAAAGCACACAAAATTCAATCAAAGACAGGATACAAAAAAATGAGCTGGCTGGTTCGAGACAAAAGACATCTGAGCAAGATTCTGAAGACTTCGTCTCAAAACCGCGTGATTCCCAAGTCTTCACTTTTCCCTGTCAAAAAGTCGGTCCTCCGTGGTGCCATATTCAATCCCGTTGTCGGGAATTGGAGGTGCCTCAAGCAAACATGACGTCGACATGAAAGCTTCGGCTCTTTCTTCAGGGAAGGGGTGGTGCGTTGCATTGGGATTTCCATGGATTCATTGATGGGTGATGATTACCTTGGGTTAAGATGGAATTCCCCACCATGCTATGAAGCACGAATTCACCATTGACTACTGACCTGCCCCCTTTTTCAACAAGTAGATGGTTTTTTTTGGAGATTTTCCAGCCTTGTCATCCCAACTCCCACAACTCCCCCCCGTCCACGTCACTTCTGCACCTCTGGTGACATGTTGTCTCGGGCCTCACTCTTGAATTCCTGCCAGTTTGAGTATGTAGAGTTCTGCAATATCACTCTGTTAGAACCCTTACGGTTTATAGTAGTTCTATCAATTCATGCAATTCTGCCATGTTTTTCATACAAGTTCAAATCTTCTCCTCTGGAGGTGAAGGTCCCTTGGACTCCTGACACATAAAATCAACAGCAATCCATCAACAAGGCCCACTCGTGCTGTAGCAGTCCTCAGCAAAGCCAGTAACTTCATGCCGCTCTGGAAGCAGGGGCGGTGCCTGCACAACACGAGTTTCCACACATGGTGCTTTGTTTTGTTGGGAACAACATATGACAAGTCTGTCCTCTGGCAGCATGTCCCCAGCAGCTTCAGCAGCTGTTTCTGCAGCTCTCTCCTCTGATCCAAGATTTGTTCATCACGCAAATGCGCCAACCAGCTACAATGCTGGCCCCACTGGCAATATTTTATCCACATCACATGTCCCAGTCATGAATTCATCTTGAGGCATAAAACTTTGGTCACGGTCGAAAATGCTACAAGAAAACGACTTCCGCTGGGTGCATTGCTGCTCTAGAATTTAGATTTGGAGCTTGATCACTCAAAAACCAATCAAAAATATTCAATACGGATGTTTATTTCTGATCGCATGTATACATACCTCTTCACATCTTCAAATCCTCTACCATGTCGCTGCACTGGAAATGTTTGAAAACCAAAAAACATCCAGCTTTTTTTTTGGGAAAGAAAAAGTCTCTGGATGAAAAGGCCGTTCTCATTTCATTCCCCTAATTTCATCTCATCTTTATCCCATGAATCTAGAAAACTAATCGAGTACTGTACATAATATATGTTACAGGCGCATACGTATATATATATATAAATATATTGTGTATATATATATATATATATGTGCAAATGCGTGTATTTGTACATTTAAAAAAAACGTATTTCTATACATATGTGAATGTAAGTATGTATTTGTATGTATATATGTATATACATATATCATATATATATATATTATATATATATACTATATACATATTTCAGTCTATCACGCACTGTAGGTGTACAATGAGATTTTCAGTCCTCAGCAACGCCAGTAACTTCATGCCGCTCTGGAAGCAGGGGCGGTGCCTGCACAACGCGAGTTTCCACACATGGTGCTTTGCTTTGTTGGGAACAACATATGACAAGTCTGTCCTCTGGCAGCATGTCCCCAGCAGCTCCCGCGGCTGACTCCTGGAAGTTTGAAACCAATTTGAACTGCAGTGATTTTGCGATTGGAAAATGACGACGTTGGAAAATGGAAACAACTCCCTACCTGCCACGGGTGTTTCGTGGACTCAGGCAAAGCAGGTACCTTAGCTTTTGACTCAATGCCTTTCAGAGTTGCATTCAATTGTTGTGCAAAAATCTGGAATTTCTTGCATTGATTGAAGCCCCTCTCCTTCATTAAGTTCCCAGCTGGTGGATGTAGCTGTTCCTGACCATTCTATTCGTTGACTATGGAATTTTACGCATCAACCAAGTCAGACAGTCGTAACGTTTGTGAAGATGAAACGGAAGGGTTTGCACTGGAAACTCTAAAAAATCCAAACAATTTCCATGAACACTTGACCCTCCCTTAAACCTCGTTGAATAACCAAGTATTTCACCAACCTGAATTTGTCCCGATCTTTTCGGAGGATGGGTTTCCCCCGCCACTTAAAAGCGACGTGCAACAAAATCTAATAGACATAGAATCGTGATAATTTTGATTCAGAAATCCAGCTTGCAGCAGTTGAGCCAGGTTTATCCCACAATTTACAGGGTTTGGGATTTCATCGGCATCCTTTCGGTGCTTCGCAGCAGAATTTTGAAACCATCATCTGGTTACCATTTCATGATCACCATCATCTGGTTATCATTTCATGATCACCATCATCTGGTTGTCATTTCATGATCATTTGTTTCGCCTTGGAATTCTCCTGGAATCTTCGAAGATTGTGGCCCAGAATCCAACTACCATCATTCACCCAAATGTCATTGGTACAGGTTCACCCAGACTAGTTCACCCAGCTTTTCTTCATCATCTCCAATGGTGGCTCTTAAATGTCCGTGGATTTTCGAGTAGCCTCGGGAAACGCTTGCTCTTCCACGTTCTTTGCCTAGCAACTGGGCGAAACAATGCCAGGAAATCCCCCCCCAAAAAAGTTGAAGGACGAGTAAATCCGATTGTATACAAAAAGGGGCGCAAGGATAATAATATCTCTTTTTGTTGGGGTAGGATTTTCACAATGTATATATAATTTCCTAAAATGGTAGTAGAGGGTAGGATTTCTGTGATGTATGATTTCCTAAAATGGCACCAGAGGGTAGGACTTGCAGGACTTGTGATTCTTTACATAAATCAAAGAAGGAAACCAAAAACCCCTTTGATCTTGTATCTCAAGTTGGATTAATAATCCCAGGTTGCCTCATGCCTTGTGTCATGGGAATCTAAACCTTGGCCCCCCCACCTGCGGGGATAAGGCCACAATGTGTGACCTTGGGAAACAAAGTCTTGTTCCAAATTGAAGACTTGTGATTCAAGATTTCTCCCTCCAGAAATCACAGATGTCTCCCCTTTGAAATCGAGAAAATCACCAAAGATCACAGAAATCTCTCTCTACCCGAGATCACGACTTCAAATGAGTATTCTCTGTCTGCAGCCTGTCGATGATCTCCTGGTTGAGTTTTTCTCCCGGCTTTGAGCAATTGTCATGATAAAATTGCAAGCAACCCGGCAACCCCTTTTTAAAAAAATTGGATGAAAACATCCTCCCGCATCCTCCAACAAAGAATGAAAATACCAACATTCGATGATTTTGCCCACATGGCCCCCGGGAAGATACCCCAAACTTCCCCAACCCCCCCACAATTCGAAAGGAAATTCCGAAACATAAACTGTTAGGTGAAACATCCGGGGGCCCATCTTCCAGGGGTATGCCACCAACGTCCTGCAGTTTTTCCAAGTCACTGCTGCGGGACTCCTAGCAAGCAACAGCTACTTGTCTTGTTCGCCGCATGGTAACGGTCTAAAGGGGTATCTGGATATATATGTTGCCCCAATTTATTGACCACTTGTAGGAGTTTAAGAGAAGGGTCAGCATTATCGCAATTTGTTTCCAAGAGCGAAATGAACTTTGTCTATTTGAGTTTAAAATGTAAATCTTTTCATGTGCATCCCGGTACTCTACATATAAGCATACAATAGTGCACGGGTTGCGTCTTTTTCCAGCCCCTGTTCCAATGCAACCCCCATGAAACGGACATCATCTCAATGGATGGAAATCATCTTTAAACAAAGACCACTTCAAACCATTTTCCAGTTGATGGTTGAGCCATCCATTTGAAAAATATGCGACCGTCAAATTGGAGCATTTCTCCAAATAGGGGTGTTTTTTTTAAGTTGGCCACCTAGATTTTGAATGGGACTTGTATGGGTGTCTTCAGAACTCTCGAGGTCACCAATTATTTTCGGTTTGTAGTTGAAGCTGTGGCCATGCATGTACATCCCACTTACCACGGGTTCGGGATACATCCCAAGTGGCTAAAAACGCCAGGATTTCTGAACCATCAACAGTGGTAACCATGAATGAACCTCTTCACACCCTGCCTTTGACACCGCAGCAGCTGCAAATGCACCCAGTGCCTCTCCCAAATTTTCAGGTGATAAGCTTCAATAAAAATTGTGATCTAAATCTCCAGAGTCCATGTCTCAAATGATGTTGTTTCGAAAAAGAAATATTCCAACCTCCGGCTTGCTGGGTCTATCTAGCACCAGCGTGTTGGCACCTCCGGGTTCGTTTTTTTTTCGCCAAGAAGCAGGGGTGAAAATCAGCAAAGTGCAACCAGGTTGAAGAAATATTGCTGGTGCGTCATCCAAGCATGTTTCCACCAGGTACCATTCAACAATCAAGGGAAGTATGGAGGAGAAAAAACCCAAGAAAACACAACACAAAAAAAAATCGTCTGTTTTTGGAAAAGACCATTGTTTCTAGTAGGGATTTAACATCAACCAATCCACTTGGGCTATGTTTTTTTCATGGTCAGCTTGACGTAACTGGTCGGCATGCCGGCCTTTGGTGTGAAGTTCAGGTACGGGTGAAGGCATGCTGGCACGTGGTACCTGAACCAAACTACAAGCAGTTGTAAGTTGAGGGTGTCACCAACTGGTATACCTGGTATATTTGGTACACCCAAAAACAGGGTGTCCAATAAAACACAGGCTGTCCCCAATAATACCAGGTATACTTTAAGTCTTTAAGTAATCTAGGTATACCTGGTATCATTATCGGGTTGTTTTTCAACCAACTCTTGCCAGGATGCTGGCTCCAAAAACCACCAGGGTGCCACTATATTTTTGAGGATCGGGGATCCTTTAGTAAACCTTCATTTCCCACGATGAAGCATCCTGGTTCCCTGGACAACCCAAGTTGTATGTATGGATGGAAAACATATAAACCAACCCTCCAACCTATTCAACGAAAACAAATCCCTGGCTGGATAATCCACATGTCTCCTGACGCGTTTTTATAGAAATCCAAAAATAGGTCTGGATTGTCCAGCTAGCCATGTTAGGAAAAACCTGAGTGTATCATATATCTAGATTTTGGTCCAGGCTTTAAGAATTTATGACACCTTATACAATATGAATATGTATAGATATATATATATATATGTATGTATATATATATATATGTATATTATTATTTATATATATACACAACGGGGTTACCAGGTGACCAGATGATGGAATCGGGAATCTCCAAAAAAACACTTCCTCCCAGCCTTCTCCACTTGATGGAGAACAGGTAACGCCTCATCAGCTGAAAAAAAGGCCAAAAGCCATGTAAAAAGAAAAACGACTCAAGTTCCTTCCAAGACAAAATGGGATGTGGTTTGAGAAAAAAAGTTCTTGCTTCCCGGACCCTTCGGATCCATGTATGGTATATTTACCTACATTTTGTTGCTTTTTCTGGCTTTCAAGTACTAGTAGGTAAATATACCAGTCCCATGGATCCTATGGGATAGACATTTGGGAAACTTTCCGCCCTCAGACTCCATCCCCGACCTCCCGCAGATCACTAGAACGTAGCCTG
This sequence comes from Breviolum minutum Mf 1.05b.01, assembly GCA_000507305.1. Taxonomy (NCBI): domain Eukaryota; class Dinophyceae; order Suessiales; family Symbiodiniaceae; genus Breviolum; species Breviolum minutum. The sequence continues at coordinate 7,439 of DF242259.1, read as the reverse complement.
GCTTTCCAGCTGAGTCGGGAGTTTTTTTTGGGTGATGTATGATGTGGACAATACATAACATACATAATATCAAAAAGACATATGTGTATATAAGCCTTTTATAGAGATAGAGATATGTAATATAAGCCTTTCATAGAGATGGAATCATGTGTATAAGCCTTTTGTAGAGATGCAGAGATGTGTTTGGCGAAATTTCGCGTGATCATAGATCAAAAGTTCATTTGTATTCCATGCAAATGGGGAGTGGAGAAATGTCACAAATCTCGAACTTTTTTCGCGAACGAGCGAGCGTGCTTCGCTGGAGACATTTACATAGACCACAAACATGACCTACTCCCCAGTTTGGGAAGGTCTGCTCAATGTACATCCACAAATTAAAACAAAAATAATAACTTGCAAAGTCACAAAGAAGCATGGTCAATCAACAAACGTTTCAACAAAAAGTAAACTATACTAACCCTTGAAAAACGAAAGAATTTCCCCTGAAAATTCGTGGGACTGGAAGATGATTCATGTCCTGTTTAAACCTTTTCCCGTTTCAGGGGAAAAATTTGTTCGTTTTCGGGGGGTGGGGTGACTAATGATGTGTACAACAACGTGGAACCAATTTGGGTGAGACTCTACGACGGGCGGCTTTGTTTGCATTTTGCAAGCTTTGGCCCTAGCAACGTTTGACACAAGGTTGGAAACGGGCTAATGCTGGCTGTTTAATGACAGGATCCTGAAAAAAATGGTTTATGAAATAATTGCCACATAACTGGGTAGTGTAATCCCCTATATACACCCCAACCAACCAGGGGTTTTTTCATGGCTCATGTTGGGAAAAGATCAACCCATCACCCCAGCGTTGACGAGTCACCAAGAACTCTTGGGCTTTGATTACCAAATTGTCCAGCAGATTCCACATTGATTGTAACAGTAACTTTAAACTGGTGAGATAAATAAAAAATCGGTTGATGCCATTCTTCAAGCAACACCCGCAATCCACAAACTCATCAATGGAACGGACCAACTTGGCTCAACATGATTCTCAACATGGCTAGCCAAGTTTGAGTTTGCTATGCAGCTATTCAATGGGCCATGGGTCTTGGTTAGGCCGGACATCTTCCAACCTTGTACAATGTAATGAAAAATTCGCAGATCACGGATGTGGCGACCTGACGTTGGGAACGATGCATTGGATTTCCAAACAATCATAACAAACCGCCAAAACACCCAAAAAAACAACATGACTGGCTGGAAAGACAACCATTTGAGTCGATGTATCTCCCATCAAAAATGGTGATTTGTGGAAATTGCCATGGCCCAGGGCCTCCGGGGCAGGCCCTAACTGTTCGTCTCACGAAAACAGTTCGCAGAGGAACATAAACCCAAGTCATTAGACGATTCTTTTGGGCATCCGATGACTTGCATTGAATCGAACAGCCATGAGCCAACCCGAACAAAGTCAGGATAGATGGTGGAGTAAAATACAATCAGCATAGCGTTGTGCAGATGATGCGTTCACAGTCATGTTGAACTACTTTATACTCTTCTATCATATCATAAAATATCTCACCGTCTCACATCATATTGTGTCACCTAAGTTCATATTGCATCATCTTATGTTGTGTAATCCAATTAAACTTCATATCACGTCATCATATTCATAGCGTATCAAATCGAATCATGTCACATCATATCTTACCCTATCGTATCATATCACATCAGATCGCCTCATCTAAAACGGTAGCATGTTGCATCATCTCATTATCGCATGTCGTGTACATCGTGTACATAATGTCGCATTATGTTGCATTCATGTACATCATGTTGCACAATCGTGCGTCACCTCGCGTGAACCCTCATACCATCTTGTCTCGCATCACCTGTGGCCATCCGGTGTCAAACCACTGAATTTTCATGTCGCATCACGTAGAACCTACCATATCTCAACATATCACGTTGAATCATCTATCACAGATATGACCTCACATAAAAACATACTATCTACCATCTATCACAAATCAAAGTGTTAAAATCAAAATCTCAGATTGTATCAGATAAACAGCAACACAAAAAAATGCCCCGACCTATCACTTCTGAGCTCCATGGCGGCCGCGGACCTGAAATCACCATGAAACTTACCATTGAGAAATCCATGGATCTGATACTTCAAAAAACCACTATGTTTCATGTTTTTTTGGGGAGGGTGAAGATGGATGAAGCCACTCATCTTGGATTCATGTTGTTTCAGAACCTTTCGAGAAAAGAAACACACTTGATAAGCACATCTTCTGGAGATATGTAAAAATGGCGCAAAATGTTCCCCAACCTTGCCTCAAGATTTGCTCCTGAAAGCTATTCACCGGTCGCGAATTGCCAGGTGAGCCCTGAACAGTTGGAGGAACCTGCCAAAAAACGGACGAGGCAACACACAAATGGTGTTTCTGCACGCAAAGATGGAAGATTTTCACAAGGGGTCATTATGAAAAAAAAACAACCCAAAGTTCATGTTCACCACTATTTTTGGTGGGGAAATCACTCCAAAATGGACCACAGATCAGATAGATTTTACGCCTATTCAACAAGTTCGAAGCTTGAAATGACGAAAACGGTGATGATGGGAATAAAATATCTCTTGATTCTTTTTAGGTCTGAGTTTTTTTGTTGACTCGCGGATTCTTCCTTTGGCATTGGCCAAAGAAACGTTCTGTTCAAACCAATGCCTCAACAACTCCTGAGTGAAGAAAAGGGAACTACATATTTCCTAGGAAAAAAATAACACATTTCGGAAAGCCAACATGATGAAAAACATGTTGTCTCAAAAAGAAAAAACTGGTTCATTCATGGACCTTTGAGCCCTTTCAAAGCTTGAGGCTCAAAAATTCTAATACCCCAGGAAGTCCAAAGACCAAACTTTGACCGTTGGTAGTAGGGAATCCTTTACATGGATCATCCCAAGGACCATTCTTTGTTTAGCCTTGGACTTCCAGGGATACCATGTTGACCTCTCAAGGTGTTGGCAAGTTGGTCACCCCGCCTCGGAACTCGTGACCTCGATCTGTGGCGAGGCGCGCGCATCTTCACGACCTGTTAAACCCACGGGCAAAACCGTACCGATCGATCTCTTCATGGTCGGGTTTGCATGACGCCCGGCTGACCCTGTGACCTTGGGGATGATCTGTCGTTGCTTTAAGTTTAAGTGTTTAACCAAAAGTTTACACCCCCGAAGATTAACATAGAACCTGAAAATGATGGTTTGGAAGATGATTTTCCTCTTCCAGGGGTGTATTCTCAGGTTCCATGTTGATTTTCCGGGGCGCAACCAAAAATATGATTTCTAGTTAGACTGCAAATTCTCGACTTTCAGGAGTCTTCTTTCTGCGCAAATTTAGGGATCGAGGTAGCTGGCTGCGGAAAAAACAATGGCAGATGGACATACATTCCATTATACTGGTTGGTTATAATAGTTATCCTTATAATGGTTTATTATAACCCCTATGTAAGTGGGTAGTATAATCCCATATATACCCTCAACAACCAGGATTTTTTTTTCCGTGGCTCAGATGGTGGTACTCAAGTCCGCGCACCATCTGGCACCTGAGAGATTGTTCACCAGCATTGATTGAAGAGCCATGTCCAAATTTGGACCTAAGTGGCTTGGCCAAATGTCGGACATCTATCAACCCGGCCAAAAATCTTCAAACTGTTCTCGAGGTCTAGACCATCTTCCAAATCACCCAGACCTGCCAACACAGATGTTCATCGGAAATTCCCAACTTCGCACAAGCAGCTTCACAGCGATTCAAAAAGATATCTTAGGCTAGGGGATTTCCAAATTTCATTGTTTGGAAGATGTGTCTGGTCTAAGGTCTCAAGATCAAGGACATCCCCCACCTCGATCGTCAAAGCCCAGATGACTACTCAGCAAGTCGACTAAAGCAGAGGCAGTAAACACCACCTGAGTTGAACCCCTTTTGGGGGCGGACCACGTCATGCGAATCATCCTGTTTTCTGTGGCATTCGGAAATAGGAAACTTCATCCAATTGAATTCATGCTGTAGTTTAGTTGGATTACATCCTAGCCAGTCTCAAGATCTGGTTTTGGTTAACAGCACCATCCAATCTCAACTGGTTGGTAGTTTCAACTTATCTGAAACATATTCATGCCGTTGATGGAAGCACCACCTGGGATGTATAAAATCCTGTACATAAAGGGCTAAACTACCAACCTCAACTGGTTAGCGGGATGTCCTCCATCAACAATAGGCTTCAGCACTTCGCTCTTTTTGTCGCGTGCAGCGTAAGGATTTGGAACTGTGGAGCTGCTCCGAATCAGTTTTAGCATAAACACCTCTACAGAACCACTGTCACAGTTTCAACAGGACAACCTATAAAACATCGACATGATCTTTCCCAATGTTTCGGGGTGAATATCAATCTGCGTTTGAAAAACTCGCGTCCAGTCCAGGCTAGTTGTTATTTTCAAGGTAAAAACCTGTAAAAACCCAGGAAAACGTTTAGCAGCTCCAATTTTTTAGGTAGCAGGTAGCTCCCACTAAATGGTCCAGGGGAGTGCTTCCTGTCCCCCCGGCGTCTTCAACAAAACGGGTAGCTCGTTGGTGTTTCAACGTCTTAGCGACGGTTGCTGGTTGGCTTACCTGATCCAACTTTTTATGGGTGTTTCCAAAAATAGGGGTGGGCTACCCCAAAATATGGATGGTTTATATATTATAATGAATGGAAAACCCCTCTTTTTTAATGGATGATTTTTTTTGGGGGGGGAAAACCCACCATTTTTGGAAACCCCCATATATTCACTTGTTCATAATGCAGCTATTCTTTTCAGACATCTGAGAGACAGGTGGAACTAGCCAACCGACTGACCACCAACGGATGACCTTTGAGGATGACGGTCGCCATCGTCACAAGGCAACGCTTTATACGACTTGTAAACTCTCCGGATTTTGGAGATCGTGGTAGGCCAAAACCAGGAATTGATATAAGTTATAATTCCTGTTTTTGGTTGGCATCCAAAAAGGCATGTCAATACAAAAAAGCAGGCTGCAAATTGCCAAGCACAGTAAACATCTTTTTTCAAATTCGACTCCTACTATTTTTCCATGGCTCAAAGCCATGAAAGATTGGCGCTTTGAAATTTCTTGACCGTTTTGATTGTTACAATCACCGTGATTTTTTCTGAGGAATTTACAGCCGCCTGCAAAAAATGGCGGGGGAACTATTTCAGGGGAGGTACGAGATGGAGCCTTTCAGTTCCGAAAATCTGAAAATTGAAAAGTCAGTTTTTTTCTTCGCTAGTTTTGTTGATTCAAAAAAAAAACGGAAGATTGTAACTTAGTACTAGATGCTACAATAATCTTGAAGATCACCCTTTTTGTTTTCCTCAAGGTGTACTTTTTGCTGCAAAATTGGTCCCCCAACCTTCAGAGGCTCTGAAAGTGACTCCACCCCCCGAGATGAAAAGAAGAGTTGCCGAGAAAGCTTATCCCACAAGCTCTGCTTGTGAACACGATTGGCTTGGCACGTAAGCCCACAACAGTCCTCCTTAAAGGACACTTAGAAGACTTGGCTTTCTGCCCTTCTAAGTAACTGTTTCCGCAGAGCCGGAAACAGTTAAGCGTGCAAAAATCGCGTTCGTTTTGTAAGGGGGCTGGCTGTGCCTCGAAAATTACACCAAAAGATCATGCTAAAAAGACCATGATACCAATTTGCCTCCAGCAAAGGCCAGCACGACATTGGCCACGATCTGGATGGTAACCTTGCGCTCTCTGATTAAAGTGGACAACAAACTGGAGACACGGACATCATAGGAATCTGGGAAGTGATGTGGGAGAGAAGAACAAACGAACGAAGGAACGACCGACCAAACGAACGAACGTGTGAACGAAGGAAGGCACGAACAAAGAACGAAAGAAAGAAAAAGAAAGAAAGAAACAAACAAACAAACATTTGCTGTCCGCGTTGCCCTTCTTATCAGCAGGGTGGGTCTCTCCACCACCCATGGGCATGTGCCCAACATGACTCCAGCCTGCAAGAAAAGCTGGGTAATGCTTCACTACAACAAGCCAACTAGCAACAAACATGAGCCTGCAAGTAGTCAATAACCATGGTTAGTAAGTCCCCTAAGTAGGGTTGTTCCACTTCCAAATGGCCTAAATGGCTTTTAAATGAGGGTTACTACTCACTTACTAACTGGGATGATTTATTCAAGTAGGTGATCCAAAGGTGATGAAAACAGGGAACTCCAATCCGGCAAAAAGGCACTTACTCAGAAGGTAGCTTCCATAAATGGATGCTGAGCCGTATGGATGATCACCTCCAAAGCGTGAAATAAACTTTCACCACGTTTCTGTTGATTCAGAAATCAGGCGGCAACAAGTTGAGATTCATGAAAGACCCGCCATCTTAATCCAAAGATCTTTTTTCAAGCCCATTTCAACTCTGAGAATTTCTGTCATCAAAAGATATCAAAAGTACCATCAAAAGGCCTATCCGGCCACATCTTGCGCAGCATCAACTCCCAGGTGAGTGGTGAGCCTCTCAGAAATCTCGTCGCCAACCGGTTTGGATTTGGATTCGTGGCCTCCAGTGCTTTATTTATTGTATCTCAAAATCATGTTGGGACCTAACCCAATGATCATTTCAAAAGGGCGGTAGTTGCATGACTCGGACCCAAAACACATGGCGAGAAGTCATCTCAGCAAACTGCATAAATGATTCAACTATTATTTTGGGTGAATAGCCAGGCTTCTTTTTTATTTCCAAGCCCAGGCAGTAAAGTTCCTTCCTATTCAATATTCTAGCAATGGACAACTTCGTTGGATAATCTTTTGGCGTGCCAAGAATCATTGAGCTGATAATCATTACTTTGCAACAAAAGACCCAGAAGCATTTGCTCCAAAGGCTTTTGCAGAATGTTATGTGAGTTGCTTAGAAATTACTCAGAAAGACTATGACCATGGGGCCAACCAGTAGTACGGAAAGTCATACACTTCAGAAATGCACAACAGAAAAAAAAAGAGAGCCGCAACTCCTAAAATGATCAAATCTAATCCACTTTTATGAAGCATATTCATTGTAGAGATGATCCCACGGCCCCCACTTGACACTTGGATCACTTTCATCCTGCCCAGACCTGCATTCTACGACGCCACAGGCTGGACTGAGGCTCTGAGAGCCTCCGGCTTGCCAACTGAATTTGGGACGCTTAAAATGGGTCACACTTATATACATTTACACTCCCGAAAACTAGCATAGCTCCTGAAAATAGGCCATCCCAAAAGGAAATTTCATCTTCCAACCACCAATTTTCAGGTGCGAGCTGTTAGTTTCATCAATTTTCAGAAGAATTTGTTGAGCCCCTCCGCCAGTTTGGTTTTGGTTCGATGACTGTTGGTTGATCCTTTTGGAAAAATCATCTGAAGTGGAAGGTCCAT